>CAUYSK010066448.1:0-30431 GCA_963575035.1 Avahi laniger
GGGGGATTACTTTTAACAAATCACACACAGATACAAATGATTAACCAATTAGCAAAAAGACTCAAAAGTTATCCAATAAACAATAATTCTTATAAGTAATAGAATTATGATAGGCTTATAACAAACATCAGAATCATGATACGCTTATAACAGATATTATAATCATGGCAGGCTTAAACATTAGAATCATGGCAGGCTGGCTTGCAGTTTTGTTCAGCTTTGCTCAACTGCTCTGTGGTTAGCTTGCAAGGCTGACAGGTGTCAGTGTCTACTTGGTGCTTTGTGGTTTTAAGCAGAACTGGCACAGAAATTTCCCTAACAAGGACATGGAGCACTTGATCCAAGTTTCCCTGAAGTTCCATCCCTGAGCTTTTCGGTTTCCATGACTCAGTAAATTCTCTTTTCGCTTCAACTAGTTTTAGTTGAGCTCCTACCACTTATATCTAAAAAGAGGGTAAGCGAAGTGACCATGTATTCACACTATACTATCAAATCGGTACTGTAAGAGAGACCCAAAGAGGAAGAGGTTAAATCACACAGACATTAAATTCAACTTCAGGAGTCAGGAAATGGATTCAGGATGAGCTGGTGTTTGATTAATTCTTGCAGGTTGGATGGTGTAGTAGTTTCCTGTGACTGCTGTAACAAATTACCACAAACTTAGTGCCTCGACCAATGCAAATTTCTTACTTGCAGTTCTGAAGGTCAGGAGTCTAGAATGGGTCAGCAGGGCTGTGTTTCATCTGGTGCTCTTGGGAAAATTCATTGCTTTAGTTTTTCCAGCCTCTAGGGACCACCTGCATGTGACTGTGACCCCATTTCTTTATCTACAAAGCCAGCAACAAAGCATCTTCTGATCTCTCTTTCTCTCTCTGACTCTGACTGTCCTGGCTCCTTCTTCGCGTATAAGGTCCCTTGTGATTACAGATTGGGCTCACCTAGATAATCCAGGATAATAAACCCCCTTCTCAAAATCCTTACCTTAATCACACTGCAAAGTCCCCTTTACCATGCAGGGTAACCCACACCTCGCAGGGATTAGGATGTAGACAACTTTGGGTGGCCATGCATGTCTGGCTTAGGCAACAGCATCAGCAAAGGCACCAAGATAAAAGTGTGTTAGTCCTTGAAAATAATTCAGTTGTCCTTAAAAAATAATTATATTTTTGAGGAATCATTGGAATTGAGGCTAGAAAGGTTGATTAAAATCAATTATTTGTAGACAAGGAAGGAATCATACTTAATTTAATAGGTAGTGAGGTGCAAAGTATTGTGATTTTTGTATTGTAGAAATAGGAATGAGTATAACATTGTCCCTTCCCTCAAAAAGTTTACAGTCTAGTGGGGAGAAAGACCTTTGTATGTAGAGTGATCACGGCTGCCCAGGATAGTTTTAGCTCATGCCTGTTACCCCAAATAAATACTTACGGTGCCCCCTTTTACCCTCAAAATATCTGAGTCTGGATGATGAAGTATATGTTCACCCTACCTAAATGCGATCTTCATCAATATTTATTGAATGTTACCATGTAGGAGCTCAGTGTTAGGCCCTGGGGAAAAGCAGGAGACATAGGCAAATTTTCTGTGTTCAAGGTGTTTACCATTTCGTTTTAGAGCTAAAGATGTTTATAACATGATAAGGCAGCCCAAAAATTATTTGGTCAACAAAACAGCGGCATAGATGCTAAGCAAGAGACACAGAAAATAGGTGCTACAGACAAGAGCTGTAAGGAGATGAGAGACGTCCCTGCAGCCCGGGTGAGCCAGGCTGCTGCAGCCCGTGAGACAGACTGGCTGGTGCTGGCGCTTCAGGCGTGGTCAGGCTAGGGGAGCTGGGGGAACACGGGGGGCACCAGGCAAGGGGGAGACCCGGATCACTTATTAGGTGTTAGTAGAGATGGAGAAAAACATCTTGTGCTTCATTTCAGTATTTCGCTGAATCCAAGACACTCTGTGTTAAGAGACCATATTATTTTATACACCATGAAGAAATATTGTTGCAAGTCAGCTTTAAGATGCATTCTGATTTCAGAAATGTTAAAATGTGAAAAAAAATGTGTTTTTTAGAGGTGGTGAAATAATATCTTTTTATAGACTCTTGGTAAAGTGGCTCATCTCTGGACTTAAATAAGTTTAATTTCTTTCAATTTTATTTTTTATTGTTTAGTGTTTCTAACTTGATCATTCTACAGCTTTTCTTCCAAGGATATTCATATCTCTTAAACTACAGGACTAAAAAAATATATATAGCAATTAATAAACATTCTTCCTAACAATGCGATTAGAGGAATTCTCTTTATCCATAAATCCCCTCTCAGGTCCTACCTGAAATCTCAGAATTAGGATATTAAGAGAGCTGTACATTTTGATTGGGTTGAATTCGAATACAGTAATATATTAATTAACTAACATATTTGCATGCATTAGTTTACTGGTTCCAGAACTTGCTGAATCACAGAATTACCTGTGGCTTTTGTTTAAAATGTCCCAAGTCCCCCTGATGAAGATTTGGATCCAGTAAACATTATGTGGTATCTGAGAACTGTTTTTCACAAGCACTGGGTATCGCATGATCAGGCATGCTCAGGAAGTGTTGGATTAGAGAGTAATTAGTAACCTGGGATCCTGCTGCGTTGCACAGTGGAGTGCAGCTGATGGGACACTGTCTCAGTTTCTTTTGCATTGCTGTAAGAAAAATACCTGAGACTGAGTAATTTATAAAGAAAAGAGGTTTATTTGGCTCACGGTTCTGTAGACTATACAAGCATGGCACCAGCATCTGCTTCTGGTGAGGCCTCCAGGGAGCTTCCAGTCGAGGAGGAAGGCAAAGGGGGAGCAGCGTGTCACATGGTGACAGAAGGAGCAAGAGAGGGAGGAGGTGGTGCGAGATTCTTTTAAGCAACCAGCTCTGGTGTGAACTAATAAAGTGAGAACTCATTGATCACACCAAGTCATTCATGAGGGATCTGCCCTCATGACCCAAACACCTCCCACCAGAAGATTTGGAGGGGCCGAACGTCCAAACCATATCAGACACCATGGGGACACTTGGATGGGAGGAGAGAAGATACTTTATGAGACATGGGCACTCTCCGCACTAGGTAGAGAAGAACTCAGATTGGCCGGAAGCAATTCGAGGTCACTAAATGCTTAAGGGAAGGAAGGAGGTCTAGGATAGTAATTGAACTTTGAATTTCTTGAGTGCTTTTCAGCCTACAAAGTGCTTTTACATAAAAGGTCTGATTTGGTTTTCACACGTTCTCTGTAAATAAGTGTACTCTTCATACCATGTCACTGCTAAATGACAGAGGTTAAGGTATTCACCTAAGATTCTATGGGAAGTGTCAGAGCTGAGCTCTGCGGTGTAGGGCAGGGAGCCCTTCTCTCCTGGCGCCCATCCAGCTGCTGTCTTTACCACACATCTGACCTACTCAGCAGTCAGCTTTGTCTACCAAAGATTAGTCCCTAAGCAGCCCTGCACCTAGTGAATAAACAAACAGAATATGCATAATCATACCCCTGAATGCCAGAAAATTTAGGTTCTGCTAAATTGGACATTACATAAATCCCCCCAGTACTCAGTCTTACCCTGACTCTTGTTCAAATTGGGGAACATTTTTCTTGATCATAGTGATAACAATTGCTAACACTTACCATGTGTCAGATACTGTGCTGAGCACTTTACTTGCTTTTTCTCATTCATTCGACAATAACCCTAAGAGATTGGTATTGTAACGGGGCCAGTTTTGCACACGGGAAAATGAAAGCTCAAATAGGCTGACACACTGATCTATGAGTGTGGGCTAGTAAGTGGCAGAGTAAGTATTCAAATTCAGGTCTGGCAGACTCTAGGACTTGAACTACATGACCTCTACTGTCCCTTCTACCTCTGACAGCCCGTCGATCTAAGATGCTCCAATTCACCAATGCACAGGCCAGCCTTGAGGCTTGAAACTGGAGTTAATTTATCAAGGCGCAAACTAATAATCAACAGAATACATCTAACCCCCATTGTCTCCACAACTGCTTCCAGACTGTGGGGTCTTGGTTATACTAATGGGGCCAGGGTCCACCTCTCAGATACCGAGACAAGTGCTCTAACAATACAGGTATTTTATAGAAGAGGATGAAAAATATAGCATGACTTTTTATAAATATATCCAGATTTTCAGGTAATTTTACATTTGCTTTTAACTACCTTGGGCTGTTTTAGGCTAACTTCCATCCCCAAAGATACCTGCCTCCTCTTTGTCATGAGAAAAACTGCCTGGGCTCTGTCCAGTTTCTGATCTGTCATAAATACAATCTGCCTTACTTAAATTAACCTGAGGCGCCTGGGTGTAGTTGTATTTTTGCTCCAGGTTATAGGAGACCTGGGCATTGCAATCCTTTCTGAAAGCCATTAAAAATAAAAGGTATATTTGTTCCATTGCCAAGATGTTTTAGAAATAAACAAAAGGCTACTTCTGTTGAAGTCACTCTCCTAGAAAGAGTACAAAATCAGTTAGCAGTGATTTGTGTTAGAGCTTTCTGAAGGTAAAAACATACAAACAAAATGGAAAATTTTAATAAACGCAACTCTTTATAGGAAAACCCAAAAGTTAAAAAAAGAAAAAAAAATGATCATTATAAAATTATAGGGTTAGAGGGAGCGCCGAGTTTGGAGCAGCTCACCCATGCTGCCTGCTCAAGCGTAGGCTGTGTCCTAACACATTCTGTAAACCCAGAAACACATTATGGAACAAGAAATTTGATAAAACAAAAATATTTGGTAAGAAGAGAGTCAGAATCTGTTCTCAGACCCAAGGTTTGGCCTTAGTGAAAAAAGAAGCAGATTTCTGGCCCCTTTTCTAGAAGCTAGTGGCGTTGTGGCTTCTGGCCATTCAAGTTTGGATGACAGTGGACTCATGACTGACCACACTCATAACCTCCAGGCCCAGCTCCCCAAATTACACTTGGCATCATGGTTTCCAGCTACTCCTCCAAGCTCTCTACCGCAGGCTCGAATGCTCTCCAGGGTCACCTGCTATGTATGGTCCAGCCTCTAGGGATTCAATGGAGTTACCAAACTACTCACCCAAGTGGCCTATCTTCTCACTTTGCTCTTGTGAGCTAAGTGGGCCTCATGCTCCAGCACAAGGGAGGCAGCACAAAGGAAAGTTTTCAGGCTGGCTCTCCCGAGGAGAGTTTGGGGAGAGTTTTAAAGAGGCTTAGGTGGGAAAAAGGGTGACTCAGGTGGAGGTTTTCTTGTGCCAGTGTAGTTCTATTATTGCTTTTTCATGCTTCAAATATCTCATTAGCACGTTAACTCTCCACTCCTGGGTGTGATTTTTAGCATTCAAATGAGATTATAATAAGGAAAAAGGCAAGGTAAGGTTAGTATGGGGGTGTCTATTCTGGCTCGAGGTGACTAGATCTGGATAGGTCTGGTTTCTTCACAGCCAGGTGCTTATCAACTTGTGTCAGTGTTTTGCTTTAGTGGTCTTGAAAAACATTACTCAAGAGACAAATGGCTCAATCTTTTTTTATTACATAGGTATGAGTTGAATTCTTGCAGTTAAAAAACTACCTGTGTCGGCCCTCTGCGAATAGCTGAGTTGGGTTACACCGAATTCTGTGGTCAGGGCTGAGGGGTCCCGTCCTGCCCTATTCTGCCCCCCTCCCCACATACCTCGTCTTCAGCACTCAGATACTCTCGCGTCCATGCGCTGTTTTGCTATCATCCTTGGATTTTTGCCGGGGTCACCCAACGATCTGAGAATCCCCCCGGCAACTCGTGGACTTCATATTACTCTCCCACGTCTTCCGTACACTCAACACCCTCCCTCAGCACTCACGCTGGGCTCAGACACATGTCGGGTCGCAGAGATTCAGGGAAGTTGTCCTCCTGTATTAGTTTGCCAGGCTGTCATAACAAACTACCACAGACTGGGTGGCTTTAAAGAACAGAAATTTATTTTCTCACTATTGTAAGGCTAGAAGTCCAAGACCAAGGTGTCAGCAGGGCTGGTTTCTTCTGAGGCCTCTCTCCGTGGCTCATAGATGGCCATCTTCTCTCCGTGTCTTCCCGCTGTGCGTGTCTGTGTCCTTATCTCCTCTTTTTAGAGGGACGTTAGTCAGATTAGGGCCTGCTGATGTGTGACCTTATTTAACTTAATCACCTCGTTACAGGCCCTATTTCCAAATACGGTCACTTTCTGAGGGACTGGGGGTTAGGGCTTCAACATACGATTTCGGGTGGAAGGGAGAGAGACATGCAATTCAACCCGTAACACCACCTAATTAAAGAAGTGGCTGGTGCACTTGCAGCATGATTTACCTGCTTACGGCCTGGGGGTAAGTGCCCCACACCTGCTGGCCAGTGTCACATGACTGCTTGCTGGCAGGACCTGCTCAGTTGCCTGGGTGAACAACCTTTGTGCTGAAGAAACCTCTGACTTCCTAACACAGACAGCCTGACTCCTGACATCACTTGCTTGCAAAGCTGTCCCACAACTTGCTTTTCATGTCCTCCAGCAACATCTTGGGCCACCTCCACTTCTTCCCGGGATCCTGCTCAACCCCCTCCCCGAGCTCCTTGCTCTCCTCCTGCTTCTTACTATCTCGTCTTCACTCAGCAGCCAGACTGGTCTTCACTCAGAGCTTTTGAGCTAGAAAATCACTTGCTGTGGCTCACCCGCTCACACCCCGCAAATGTTCTCTCATCACATGCAGAATTCATCCGGGCTCCCTCCCGTGGGGGATGAAGCCCCACACGTCTGACCGCTGCCCTCCCACTCACTGCCTCGCCCGCATCATGCCTTCTCATTTCTTCTTGTTTCTCAAAGGCACGAAACCCATTTCTGCCTCAGAACATCCGTCCCATTCCCACTGCCTGAATCGCCTCCACGCAAAGCTCTGAATGTCTCACCGCCCATATTCATTAACTCTCTATTTAAATAGAAATTGGCTCTGTTAATAAGTTGACACAGTTGTTAATAATTCCAAATGTTTTAACAACTGCAATTTTGTGAAACTTTAAAATTACAGGGATAAAATTTATAATCATTAATGTTCTTTTCCGGAAGAACTACATTGACGTCACCTTAGGTAGATGGCATTTACCTTATTTCTCAAAGGCCTACGGAAAAAGTTGTCAACAATTTTCAGAAGCCCATTCTTTTGTTTAAAGATCTTAATTATGAGTTCTACTGAAACGAATTATGCGACTATAGGCAAACTAGTTAATCTCTTCAAGTCTCTGTTATTTTCTTCATAAAATGGAAAAACTTCTGTTTGCCATTCTCAGAAAGCTGTGTGGCGCTCACATGGGATATGCTCAAATGAGAGAAGATTTTGAGAAAGTATTGAGAAAAATCAAAGAAGAGAGATATTTTTTAACTCATCTGGCTATTTCATGCTCTATTTGAACTTGAGTTTCTCCATGAGGGAGGGGTGGAGAACAGGGTGACTGATCCTTTCCATGGCGTCATTCGTAGGAGTTTGTCCCGACCTCGGTTTTCTTTCTTCTCTGATTTTTACTTTCAGTTTACGTCGCCTAATCCCTTCTGGAATAAGGTGAAGTTTCACATAAATACATTTTAAAGCAGCATTCGCCTTTTGTGTACTGGAATCATGCTTTAAAATTTAATTTACAAAGTCAACTACACTTTGAGCTCTGTGATATATTTCTTATTAGCCTTTTCTTTTAAACCTATAATTCGAAGATGGCTGGAGTCCATTTGCAAATAAAGAAGCAGAAAACATAAAGATACCTGGGATGTGAATTTATTCTTCCAACCCCTCGCTATCCACTGCCTCCCACCCACACACTTTTTTCTTTTTGATTTGTCAATATGTCTAGAATGCATCTGGAATAAACCTAAAAGTATGTCTTCCCTAAGAATGGTATAATTGGTGCAATGATTATTTCTAAGGGTATATAAGTTTATGGATTGCTAAAGAAAAAGTCAAAAAGGACCTTGAAGATTATCAAATTTAAACCTCATTTTACATTATTGAATAAAATTGACAGGAGGCCATTGATTTGGACTGAACTCCTGCACGGGGCCCAACAAACCAAACCAAAGTGGAGTCACTCGTGCCAAAACTCCATGTCACGGAGCCGAAACTAAGCTGTTTATCTGACCTTCTGAGAAACCAGGAGAGTAAGAGGTAATAGCCAAATCCCCAAACAGCCAGTTTTTGCTGGTGTGGTAACGACGTTTCCTTTGCTTTAACCTTTACAAGAAAGTAACTTTGGAACAACAAATATGCTTTTACTTTCTGTTTCTGCTTTCCACAGCTTTTTCCTATCTGTAAAAACCAACCTCCTCTGCTTATCGGAACACTCATTCTATTTTACAGAATGAAGTGTTGCCCAATTCTAGAATCACAAATGAAAGCCAGTTAAGATCTTTAAACTACATTTGTTATAATTTTGTCCTTCGACAGTACATGAGAAGCTTTAGTTATCTGCTTAGTTCTACGTAGCAAATTTGAAACATTCATTCTTCTCCTGAGGACATTATGACATACCAGATTATTTTGTGTTCCTTGGAAGGGCTTTCTGAGGCATGTTTGTATAATATATGCCACTTGGGTACTTTAGAAACTTTCTAAGCAGTGGAGCAGAAACAGACTTATAACCCAAGACACTTATAACCCAAGTATCTTCTATCTGAGCAGATCCATGTGTCTGGATTGGTTAAGCTGGCACAGGGCGCACCCCAGGTTAGTTAGCTGAGCACGAGATTTCTCTCTTCTGCAAGATGCCTTTCAACACCCTGAAGCTTCCACAGGGCATTCTTTATTTCATGGTGGATGAGGCGAGAAAGATAGGATGTCTCAATCCAAATTTTTCCATTCAATACGTTCCTGAGGGCCTGTCATGTGCATAACTCTGTGCTACCCCAGGTAATAGGAAAAGTAAAGAGTTTGTTCCTGCCAGGACCTTGTCACCTAGTTATCCATGAACCCAGGTGGGAGACAGACTGTCACCAAGCAAATGCCTGCATGGTGTGGCCAGGAGCATCCTCTTGATCAGTGTATAAATAGGCTGTTTCCTGGTCTTAGCAACACAACAGAGTGCTTGGATGAGAATGAAGGTGTTTTCTCTCGTTTCAGTAGTGGAGGAAAACAGACTTGTCAAATGCTAAAGCTGGGAAGTCCCTTCGAAAGTGTGTGAGTCCCTCCCACTTGCTGTCCAGGTGAGGAGGCAGTTGACCAGAGAGTGGCGTGCTGAGGAGCTCGGCTTGTTGCTATTAGACCCGGAACTCTACCTAGGTTTCCACGCAAGTCCTCAGCCCTAGTCTCTCTTCACTTCCTCATAAACTAACCCTATTTCTAAGCAATAGCTCAGTGTTCTATGGTAATTGTGCTGATACACCAAATGGTCAGGTCCTGAAGGCAGACTTTGGGGTGTTCTCACCAATGTTCAGGCAGCCCAGTAGGGTATAGGGCAGGTTTCCTTGTTCTATTCACTGTCGGTCAGGGTTGTACTGTATTCTTCACATCAGGCAAAGTCTAGGGTGGGAGCACTCTGTAGTTGCTTCCTAGCTGGTAGCTCGCACTGTTCCTAGTGTACCGTGCCACGCTGTCCCACAATAGTGTACATGGACCACAGTATTCAGGTAGACAGAGAAGAAAAATACCACCAGCAACACTGGTGGTCAGCTGGCACTGTCTCTGTGGCTGGTGCCCAGTGGCTGTAGAGTGTGTGCACAGAAAAGAGCTGAAAGGTGGTCAGTGACTTAAGCTCCTTTCCCACCAATCAAACAAGTGTCTGGACCATGGTTCTCTGTCACTCCTGCCTATGATGACAGTTTATGTGTCAGAGGTACTTGACAACATATGTCTTCGCCACACATTTCTCTCCTGTTGTGTGACCTGCTGTATCTTAGGACAGAACTAGTTAACTGGACCTGTTCACAGTGGGGAGGAAGATGCTGAAGAGATAAGTTTCACACGCCAGGAGGGGTGGCACACAGAGCCCTGCACTGAGGAAGTCCCCTGCAGGCCATCAGGCTCCAGCTCATGGGCTGGGATTCAAGGGCAAGGGACACGGTAGAGCAAGGACAGGCCGCCAAGTTAAGAGGATCTGATGTGCTGAGCATTTTACCAGCAAAGTGACATTTCATGGACCCAGTTATCATACCTAAGATATAAAATCAGTATTGGACCTTAGAGATACAGTGAAGACCAGGAACAAGGTTAAACCGAGACCAAAAGCAAGGTTGACCTGACACTGAGTTACAGAGTACCGGAAAAGAGCTTATTAAAATTCTTCTTAATGCCAACTTTGGTTCTAGAGAATGAGAAAGGGGCCAATCTATGGTAAAAGAAGGGATGAGAGGTGAAAGAGGAGGTAGGCAGGCCACGAGTGACTACAGACACACCGTGCTTGAATAAGGCCTGTCCTAAGCATGGTCTACTATCTTCCAAACCTGCACCCTGTTCTATTTCCACTGCCCCTGCTCTTGGTTATGCCCACATTGCCACCCCCCTGACCTTGAATTGTCACCCTTATGAGCTATCTTGGTTTAGGCCCTGAGACAAGACCCCCAGATTTATGCAACATGAAACTGGTAAGAACTGGAAGAACAGGAGGCATATAGCAGTCACAGGTCCATGGCAACCATGCTGACAATTGTTTTGCAGGACAATATACACCAGTGATCTTGGTGGTCACCTCTAAAGACGTGAGTGAGAGTGAGGCTGAAAGTGTGTGTCTTCTTTATTTTTAGAGACAAGGTCTTGCTCTGTAAGCCCAGGCTGGATCGCAGTGCAGTGATGCAATCACAGCTCACTGCAACCTTGAACTTCCAGGCTCCGGCGATCCCCCTGCCTCAGCCTCCCAAGTAGCTGGGGCTGCAGGTGCATGCCATCACACCCTGCTAATTTTTCTATTTTTTGTATCATTGTGGTCTCACCATTTTGCCAAAGTTGGAAAATATGTGTCTTGAGGCAGGAGGTAGGGTGGGCACAGGGAGAGTTTCATATCCTTTCATATTGCTTGAATTTCTTACATTGCAATTGTATTTATTACATAATTTAAAATAAAAAGTATATAAAATGATTTTTAAAAATTAGAATAAAGTGATGTTTATGAATGCCACCAGTCCACTTGGGCCCCAATAAATTGCTGCCCCTGGGGTCTTAGCAGTGAGACCGAGGAGCGGCGGTTCAGAAGGGTGCGAATGGGCAGCACAGCTAGCGCAGCTAAAGCCGCTCCTGCAGCAGGTGCAAAGCAGACAGCGCCGCTGGCCACCCGCTGACCGCACCAGGGTGCAAGCAGCCCCAGGGCAAAGTCAGGGAGCTGCATAACTAAGGGCACATTCCAGAACCTGTCCCTGTCTCAGTTTCCTCATCTTTAAAATAGGAGTAGGGGCAACGATATTAGTCCCAGCTAACGCGAAGGGTTTTTGTTTGGTTTGGGTTTGCTTTTTCCTGGCTACTTGATATTTCCGTGCATTGTGGCTCTGACCTATTGACTGGAGATTGAAACAAGGTAAAGGTCAAAGGCAGACTGTGAACGCTGCATCCAAATTTGGATGAGTTAACGAACTGATACATGTGGGAATAATCTACTTCTGCCTGGTGTCTTTGAACAGGACCTAAATATCCTTGTTTCTGGGAAAAGTAGTTGGCAATTTGTCAGAGTGGCAGAAGAGAGGTCTCAGCCCTGTTATTTATTGGCTTATGTATTTTAAATAACTACAGGAAAGCATTGGAGGTTTTCCTTGAGGTTCTTCCTCTATCCTTTTCGAAGGCTCCATGAACAAAATACTGTCAACATGATCACTATTCTGCCAGTCATGTTAATGAGGAACTGTGCGTTTTAATAATTTTCCCTTCCCTCTCCCCACAGAGATAGGACAGGAAATGCCCACTCAAAGGCCATTGTATTCACACATCCACCTTTAATCGAATAGGTGAGCACGAGTATACATTTTGCAATTTAAAAAATTATCTTACTATGGGACTAGCATATTTTTCCTGAGTTTTAAAGACATTCCTAGTCTTTGTATAGCATACATACATATATAAAGTAAGTAAACTAGTCTAGAAATGTATAAAAAAAAGAGAATAAAATTTTTCTACAATCCCACCACCCAGAGATACGGCTAATGACAGTGCTATGTATGTCCATTTCTAAAAAGTATGTTTTCTTTTACATATATTTAAATTTTTTCCAGTATAACTACATCAGAGAAACCAATAGCTGTATAGTGTTCAATGTACAGTGACAACTGAGCAAAATACATTCTCCTTTCCAGAAAGTTCTGCTGTCAAGGGAGGTTGCTTCCCAAGGCCTCTGTTATGCACAACCAGGAGGCGGAAGTGCACAGGATTAGCCCATAATATCCCTGAACAGTTGGTCTGGCATTTTTTTCTGCCCCTCCCACTCGCTGCAGCCAAACATCCTAAAAGCTAAGAAGAGTTTTGACATTTGGGCAAGACTCCTCCTGTGTGACGTGTCTGTAAATTTAGAGTCCAGTGGAATACACTCCCTACCTTCTTCCTGGAGTTTTATGTTTTGATTTGATTGTTACTGGCCTGACTTTTAGCCATTTTCTGTCTCTTTCTCTAATAAACTCTAAAACTTAAAACTTGGGGTGGAACCTGCCCTGTAAATCCGGTGGAGTTTCTAACCATCTGCTATGTTACCTTCTGCCCCCCGTTCCCCCATCACCACTTAGTGCTGGTCACCCACACCTGGTCGCTCAGCTCTGGGAGCGTCTCAGGGCCAGCTCTGTGCTGGCACCAGGCCCCTCTCAGCAGACAAAGAACAATCAGCACGTTGTTCTCAATCCAGTTCGCAGAGTAAACCCTCTGGGCCAGGCACAAGCTCCCTCAGCTCGGCCGCTCTCCAGGGTGCTCTGACTGTCTAACTGGCTGGGTGCTGACAGCGGGCTGGGGCTGGCGGGAGGAGAGGGCGGGAAGCAGCAGTCACACTTGCAGTGCAGAAGCACCTTCCGCTCCCTGTCCAGGCTGGCGAAGAGCTTCCACGCCCTCAATACTGTCAGAGGCCAAGCCTCCTCGCCACCTCCCACAGACAGAGCAAGTGGAAGGAACGCTGGCACAAATCGATTGTCCGTCACACCGTCATGACTCCTCCAATGCTGCTTTTGAAGTGTCAAATGTGAAGCTTTTTCCAAAAAAATATTTTGATATCTTCCATAAGGACGTGCTTAGCCTGCCTATAAGGTAAGCCAGCTAAGCTGGCCAGACACGCACACAGCAGAACTGGGGAAACTAAGTAGCATTTTCATTCACTAGTAGCATTTTCATTTCAGTTTCAATAAGATTCGATAAGAATTAAAATACTTTGTGCCAATGAGATCTTATTATTGGGAATCTAAAATCGAAGTTCATTCTATTTAAATGTGAACTTATTGACTGGTCACACTTAAAGTATCTCTAAGAACTGGAAGAAAAAGATACCTATGAATCTTAAGAAATTTGGCCTTAGCAGCATTTTTTAAAGACAAACTATATTTTCTTTACAGTTAAAACTCCTTTGAAGATTTTTTAACTTATAGAAATCAAAGACCTAGTTAGGGCATAATATTAAAATTGCCAGGAGAGAATTTAAAAAGTGTCATTGGCCAAGCCTCCCTCCCCCCTCGTTGGCTGAGTTATCTGGCATCACCGTTATTATAGTAGCTCCCAGGTGATTGTAATACAAAGGCAGGCAGATTGTTTTGTTTTTTTTTTTTTTGAGATAGAGTCTCAATCTGTCGCCTGGGCTAGAGTGCCATGGCGTCAGCCTAGCTCACAGCAACCTCAAACTCCTGGGCTCGAACAATACCCCTGCCTCAGATTCCTGAGTAGCTGGAACTACAGGCATGCGCCATCATGCCTGGTTAATTTTTCCTATATATTTTTAGTTGTCCATTTAATTTCTTGCTATTTTTAGTAGAAACGGGGTCTCACTCTTGCTGAGGCCAGTCTCGAATTCCTTCGCTCAAACGATCCTCCTGCCTCGGCCTCCCAGAGTGCTAGCATTACAGGTGTGGGCCAGCGCACCCGGACACGAAGGCAGTTTTGAGATCCCAGTAAGAGCTTGTGTACACCCCATCAGATGGTCTAACACTAATCATGCAACGACTGACTTGTCAGTGGTGTTTCCACCTGAACTCAATTAACAGAAAATGTTACCATTTCAGATTAACTCAGCAGAAAGATTATGGATTAAATTATAAAGAACAGACTAGACAGACTGATACAGAGAATTGTAGACATTTCCAAGTAAACCATGTCAACATGTTGAATCAACCATCAAGATGTTTCATGAGGTTACTTGTAAATCATGCATTGCCTGGGATGTTGAAATTCCAATCTGCAGGTAGCTCTCCCTCACTCTTAGCCACTCTAGCTGTGACTGGCTATCTCAGTCCATGCTGATCTGTGTTTTTCAGGAGGGATACAGCATCTCTATAAGCAATGGAAGGTCCAGCATGGGCCAGTGTTTCCAGGCCTTTGCCACAGTTGCTCTTAGCCTGAGCATACTTGTTTCTTTCCCCGCCTAGACGGTGAGCGGTAGAGGTTGCTCTTGCCTCTCCAAGTGTGCATGGAGGCAGCGACCCCACGCTGGGGTGAGGATTACAGATACAGGCAGAAGTGTTTCCTCACTGCTGTTATTTTTTTCTTTTGAACATTTTATTATGAAAAATTTCAAGCATACAGAAAAGTCGAAGAACACCCATCTGCCCACCATCCAGATTCTAAAATAAACATTTGCTGCATTTTTTTTACCTGCATATCTAACCATCTACCCATCCATCATTTCATCTTATTTTTTGATGCATTTCAATGTCAACTCCAGACATTGGTACCATTCACTGCCTAACATTTCAGCAGCATATCGTCAAAGTTCAAAGTTCAAAGCTTGCTTAGAGTTCTTTTTGTCTTTAAACAAAATTTATAAAGAATGAAATGTACCAATCTTAAGCATACCATTCTTTGAGTTTTGACCAATGCATAAACCTATGTAATCCAAAGTCCTGTCAAAATATAGAACATTCCATTCCCCTCCCCAGAAAGTTCCCTCATGGTCTTTCCATACAATCTCTGCGTTTGAGATTTATCCATGTTGCTGTGTCTCACTAGTCCATACCTCTTTATTAGGAGGCTTTGGTCCAACATCGACCAAGAAAGCCTCAAGGTAGGACTGGAAGCAGCTTGTATCCAGGCTAGGCCACAGTAGTTCTCTGTCTTGGATCACTCATGGGACAGAAGTCAGCAGCCATGTCAGAAGGGTGCTCAAGCAGGTACGTGGAGAAGGCTAAGTGGCAAGGATCTGAGGCCCTCTGCCAACAGCCATGAGTAAGCTACCTTGGAAGCAGATTCTGCAGCCACAGTGAAACCTTCAGATGACTGCAGCCCTGCCCTACACGACTGCAACTGCCTGCAAGAAACCAAGCCGGTATTCCATGGTCTAGAAATAGTAGCCAGCTTTGCATGATACGGATATACTACAACTTATTTAACCACTTGCCAGTTAATGGATATCTGGGCTATTTTCATTTGGGGGCTATTGTGAACAAAGATGTTATGAACATTCTGGTACAGTTCATTTTGTGAACGTATGTTTTCATTTCTTTTTGATAAATATCTAGAAGAAGAACTAGATCCTAGGATAAGTATATGTTAATTAAATGAAATAACCTGCTAGATCTTTGCCCAAAGTGGCTGTACTATTTTATAATCCCAGTAACAGTTTCTGAGAATCCAGGCACTCAAACATCCTCACCAACATTTGATGTTGTCAGTCTTTTTAATTTTAGCCATATTGTATCTCCTTGTAGTTTTAATTTGCATTTTGCTTTTGCTTTCTAGCTTTTAATTTTCTATTCCATGTGAGTTAACACCTGCCATGTGCAAAATAGTACGCAAAATGTAGTGGGACCTTGCTATTCAGAGTGTGGTCCATGAATCAGTAGTCTCCGTATCCTCTGGGAGCTGGTTAGAGATGTAGAGAGTTCCGGGCCCCACCCCAGCCCTGCCAGATCAGAATCTGCATTTTAACAAGATCCCAGATGATTCTTATGAACATTCAAATTTAAGAAGCTCCCTGCTGGGGCCTTATAAAGGTAAATATGGTGTGGTTATGACCCTCAAAAAAGGGGGCAGGATAGAAAACCTGCTAAGAAGGGACCCAATATAAGTAAGGTGAGGTTATTATAATAGATAGAACACGATGCCTGTCCCAACAGACGTGAAAACAAAGTCTGAACAAAGTCTGCGCAAACGCAAAGTTTATAGACTGACTCTAGAAAAATGTCATAAAAAAAGAAACATAATAATCAAGAGAAAAACTTATAGAAGGGCTGCAAAGGATTTTTGTAATTGGCATTGTTAAAAAATGCTTCTCTTATTTGTTTTTGTCTAGCAAGTCGAAGAAGACCTTGTTAGAATTTAATAATAGTTTCCCCTAGGAAATCGAGTTATTATAGAGTGTGAAAAGAATGTAGGCTTTGGAGTCAAACGTCTTTGGGTTCAGGTCTGGCTTCTCTGCTTACTGTCTGCTTGACCTTGGACACATTACTCTGTCTGAAACTCAATTTCTTCAGGTGTAAAACAGAAAAATGAACTGCCTCTTAAAGTAGTTGTGAAGGTCAAATGTTCCTCATGAGCTCTTTTCTGGCTTTGTTTTAAAACGTTGTTGCCACCTCACCCCCATTGGAATGGCTGTCATCAGGAAGAGGAGAGATGGCAAGTGTTGATGAGAATGTGGAGAAGAGGGAACCCCCGCACACTGTTGGTGGGAATGTAACTCAGCACAGCCATTAGGGAAAACAGTATGGAGGTTCCTAAACACTTAAAAACAGAGCTATCATATGATCTAGCAATCCCACTGCTGGATATCTGTACAGATGACAGGAAATCAGCATGTCGAAGAGATGCCTGCATTCTCTTTTTCATTGCATGACTATTCACAGTAGCGAAGATACAGAATCAACCTAAGTGTCCATCAACGGACGAATGGATAAAGACAATGTGTCGTATCTACACATGGAACACTACGTGTGGCCTTAAAAAAGAAGGAAATCCTGTCATTTGCAACAAGTTGGATGAAACTGGAGGACATTATCTTAAGTGAAATAAGCCAGGCACAGAAAGACAAAAACCACCTGATCTCACTTATATGTGGAGTGTAAAAAAGTCACTGAGAGTGAAATGATGGTTACCAGGGGCTGGAGAGTGGGGGATCGAGGAGACAAAATTTTAGGTCGAAGGACACAAAATTTCAGTTAGACAGTAGGAATAAGTTCAAGAGATCTATTGAACATCACGGGGACTGCAATTAATAATGATACATTGTATATTTAAAAATTCCTAAGGGAATCAATTGTAAGTGATCTATTAAAAAATAGATCACAAAAATAAGTATGTGAGTTAATGCATATGTTAAGTGGCTTGATTTGGCTGTTCCACAACGTATACATGTATCAGGGCATCATGTTGTGCACCATAAATATTACAATTTTTGCTTGTCAATCTAAAAAATGTTTTAAAAAAATTTAAATCTAAGAATTGTTAAATGAACTGTAAGGAATAAGAAAAAGAGGAACTGTGCTCTAAACTAACATGACACACATAGATAACACATTTTTAACGTATATTTAGAATTTGAGGCATCTTATCTTCAAAGCAAAATAATTGCGAAATGGAGAAGAGCCATCACGCTGAGGAGCCTGTTAACCACAACTTTTACCCAGTTCTGACCTAAACTTAAGGAAACAACGGCTTCAGAGGCAGCCCTGGGGACGCTGCTGAGAGCAGGCAACAGTGCCACCTGGTGGATAATAATGCAGAAAACATTCAGCTTTTTCAAATCCTGAAGGTGATTTTGAACTTGATCCTTCTTACTTATTATAAATGATTAACTTTGATATAAAACATGTTTCTTTTTATTGCATTATCTATAAGTCTGGTTAAATTACAGACGTGTTTTCCCTGATTCTGCATAACTACATTTACCGAACGTAAATTTTAAGTATTTTTCAATGATAGAAGAAAATTTTAGCAGTGGAAGTTCAGTATCAGCTGTGTAGAGTACCTGGGCCCTAATCTTAGTATTATAAACAACACGAAAGCAGCCTGAGCCATAGCTTTCATATCTTCAAAATGCATTTACTAATACCTGTCTTACTGCATTCCTGCACAAATCTTAAAAAATATTGTGTGTAAATATCGTTTGAAGGTTGAAATTGCTGCAAATGTAATTACCATGGTTTAGAGTAGGTACCAAGGTTATTAAAAGAAAATAAGTCTCCAAATGCATAAAAATAAATGCAAAAAAAATACAAGATGAAATAAATTCTCTTAATATGCTAACATGTTGTGATTGCTTAAGTTACTTGCACATCTTTTTTCCCCTCCAGAGTCTCTTCCTTCTGAACTCTCAAACTGATGTAGCTTAGTTGTGGGAGGGGGTGGGAAACTAACACCAAACGCTGAAGGCTGCTCTGTTGTCTGCCAGGCCCTGAGGCTTCACACACAGTTTTTCATTTAATCTTTCCACTAACGCTTTGAGGAAGGTGTTACCTCCACTTTCACAAATAAGGAAACCAAGGTTCAAAAAGTTTAGATGACTGTGTGGTAGAGGCAGCATTTGCACCCAGGTCTGTTTGGTGCCAAAGTTTCACGTTGCAAGTTGCTAAAACAGCATGGAGTTCATTCTTCCTTCATCTTCATGGTTTTTACTAAACAAGAAACACTTCACTAAACCTCAAGATTTATTGGCTTTTTGGGGGATGGGGATCTCATAATTCCATATTTGTCTTCTTTTTCCCCTAGGACTGCCCACTCCCTACTCAAATGTAAGCCAAAACCAAAACAGAATTTAAAGATGTGTAAATCAATTGAGTATACTGTGTTTGATAGAGAAATTTAAAGGAAAATCATATAAAATCTTAAGGCACCATGCAAAACATTAAGTGAGCCCTTCCCTGTTGTAAACATTAATTATACTTTGTGCTCTTAGAGTCAAAGTGTCACAACCTGGGAAGTGCATAGAGGCAAGAGCAATGGAAGTTTTCCATTTATTGCTTGATTTGTTGGGTCAATTGCTTATTTAAACAAAAGCCATTTGGCTCATCAAAACAGAAAGATATCTTTGAATCTTCTAAATCAACAAATTAGATCAGCTAATATTTGAGTGTTTACCATTTGAAAAATATTTGCTGGCATTGTGTAAATATGCTTAAATTTTATGTGTATAACCTGTATAATATTATGTTTTCTTAAAAAACAGAATATAAAGATGAACATAATTTCAATTTAAAAATATAGATGCATATAACTAGAAAAAGAGTAAGGGAATCTTAACATAATTACCTTTGAGTACTGAAATTATAGATAATTTTTCTTATCTTTTTTATAATGAGCATAAACTATAATCAGAAAGAAATCTTCTTAACATAAAAATACATACATACGTCTTTGATGCCACAACAGGAATCCAAGAAACTCAAAATGACAGCTGTGTACATATTTCAAGCTGTGTGCTATGTGTGTGTTCCTTGTGGAGTACTGTAAAACCCAAGCATGAAAGGACAGCTTATTTGGGGCATGTGCTCCCGACCCAGTGGAATATAGGAGTGAAGTGGCATCTTCAAAGCCTGAAGCTCTTTCTCTTTCTTTCCTGGATAGTTCAGAGTAACAATTGGCATAATATATTATATAAGAAGTATACATTGTACAGAGTATACATATACACACGTAGAGAGAGAAAGAGAAGGAGAGAGAGAGAGGACACTGACATGGACTGCTTTGGTTTTATAATATATAATCTAAAAATAGACAGCACTGAGGTGGACCAACCAATGTAATGACAAGTCATGGTGGACGGATGACTACGTACAATATGAGAAGTTAGGAAATGTGGTAAAATTTTGGTGTCATATGCATGTAATCATTGATGAAGAGATACCTATGGTGGGACTGCAAGAATTACTAAAAGAAGTTTTTCGATTTGAAAGAAAAGGACATCAATGAACAATTAGAAATCTTCTGAAGGTATACAACTCACTGGTAACAGTAAGGACACAAATACAGAATACTCTATGGTATATAAACAACTGACATCTTGAGTAGGAAGACTAAAAACAAACCTATCAAAAATAATAACAACAACTTTTTGAACAATGGATAGTTTAAAAAGAAATGGAGGGAAATAACAAAAAGTTAAAAAGGAGAGGAGGGATGAAGTTAAAATGCAATTTCTGTTAGATTACTGTTTGTTTATTTGTTCATTTGTTTGTAAGCAGAGTTGTCATATTTAAAATAACTGATTATAAAATGTTTTCTACAAACCTCATGGTAACCTCAAATCAAAAAACCTACAACAGATACACCAAAAATAAAAGGCAAGAAATTAAAACACACTACCAGAGAAAATCACTTCTGACAAAGGAAGGCAGGAAGGAAGTAAGAAAGAAAGAGGGGACCACAAAACAACCAGAAATCAAATAACAATATGGCAGTAGTAAGTCTTTACCTGTCAACATAACAATGAATGTGAATGGACTAAACTCTCCAATCAAAAGACATAGAGTGGCTGAATGGATAAAAACAAGAGCCAACCATATGTTGTCTGCAAGAAACACACTTCACCTATAAAGACACACATAGACTGAAAATAAACAGATGGAAAAAAGATATTCCATGTGAATGGAAACCAAAAAAAGAGCAGGAGTAGCTATACTTCTATCGGATAAAATAGATTTCAAGACAAAAACTGTAAAAAGAGACAAAGAATGCCATTATATAATGATAAAGGGGTCAATTCAGCAAGAGGATATAACAATTCTAAATATATGCACACTCAACATTGGAGTACCCAGATATATAAAGCAAATATTATCAGAGCTAAAGAAAGACAGACCCCAACACAATAATTGTTAGAGATCTTGACACTCCACTTTCAGCACTGGATAGATCATCCAGACAGAAAGTCAACAATGAAACATTGGACTTAATCTGCACTATAGACCAAATGGACCTAATAGACTTTTACAGAATGTTTTATCCAACAGCTACGGAATCCGTGTTCTTTTCCTCAGCTCATGGATCATTCTCAAGGAGAGACCATATGTTAGACCACAAAACAAGTCTCAAAAAATTCGAAAAAATTGAAATCATATCAAGTATTTTCTGTGACCACAATGGAATAAAACTAGAAATCAATAACAAGAGGAACACTGGAAAATATACAAACACATGGAAATTAAACAGTATGCTCCTGAATGGCCAATTAAGAAGGAAATTAAAAAATTTCTCGAAACAAATGAAAATGAAAACACAACACATCGAAACCTATGGAATACAGCAAAAACAGTAATAAAAGGAAAATTTATAGCAATAAGTGCCTTCATCGAAAAAGTAGAAAGATTCAAATAAACAACCTCATAATGCATCTCAAAGAGCTAGAAAAACAAGAGCAAACCAACCCCAAAATTAGTATTATAGAAGAAAAGAAATAATAAAGATCAGAGCAGAAATAAATGAAATTGAAACAAAAAATACAAAAAATCAACAAAACAAAAAGTTGTTTTTTTAAAAGATAAACAATATAGACACACCTGTAGCCATACAAAGAAAAAAAGAGAGAAAACCCAAATAAATAAAATCAGAGATGAAAAAGGAGACATCACAACTGATACTGCAGAAATCTAAAGGATCATTAGAGACTACTATGAGCAACTACAGGCCAATAAAATGGAAAACCTAGAAGAAATGGATAAATCCCTAGACACCTATGGCGGGGTATATTGGCAGAGTTAGAATTGTGAAGAATGAAAGTCAGAAGGTTGCTAGATGAAGGTTATACAAACAAAGCCCATGCAATGACTGGCTGGGAATGGCATTGGATGAAACTCCAAGGAGGAGAGAGTGCCAGGGCAGGTGGATGGGAGACGGGAACATTCACTGTGACTGAAATGACTCGGCAGAACTATCTGAAGTCCCCAGATGGCTTTTACACAGTTCCCTCCCTGTGCCCTTATGGAAAGGTGGGATATCATGCTGTGCTGTGCCAGCAGACCGAGCTGCTGCAGTAAGAAATACCAGCTACTAGAAGAGGTTTTCTCTGAGCACTTGTCTCTGTCTTGAATCCAGCTGGAATTTAAACGGTTGTAGAATTGAACTGCTTCCTGTGGTATGTGCTTGTTTGTTTTTAATATCGTCCTATGAGCATAAAATTCAGATTCCTGATTCTGGCATTCAAGGCCACCTACAGTCTAGCCCAGTACTGCCAACTTCTCTATTCTTCCCTCAGTCCACATACTCCATTCAACCTGGTTTACTCCCTCTGGTTGTGAATTTTCAACTCTGTATCACAGTTCACACCTTAACCGCCCTCTTCCACTCCACCTGTCCAGGTCTCATCTACCAATTAAGATACTTTTCGTGCTCCTCACCCTCAGCCTAAGGTAACCTCTCCCTCTTTGGCAGTTCTACAGTCCAAAAGATCAGTCCTCTTTATTTGTTGGTAAACATAATGTCTCACGTAGTCAATTAACTTTTCTTGCTGGAGCATTGTATTGTATACACAATCAGATTTTAAACTTTTGAAATTACAGGGTATATCTCACAGCCTTTTTATAACCTTTATATTTTCAGATCTCATATCTTTGGATGCACCCAGATGTCTGCTTACTGCTGAAAAAAAAGAAGAAGAATTCGTGTTGTTATCTAAGACATACAGTCTATGGCCTGTTAGGCACCGGGCTACGCATCACTGCCTTAGCTCCACCTTCCACGCCTCCCCCTGAGTATCCCCTTACCCCTCACCCCAGTCAGTGGAAAAATTGTCTTCCATGAAACTTAGGAACCAGGCCACACAGCAGGAGGTGAGTGATGGGCGAGTGAGCAGAAGCTTTATCTGTATTTACAGCCGTTCCCCATCACTCGCATCACCGCTTATAATTGTCTTCTATGAAACCAGTTCCTGGTGCCAAAAACATTGGGACCACTGATCTAAGAGATAAATTTTAATAGCAGCAGTAGTGCCAATTAAGAGCCAACCAGACACTGCAATAAGCCTGTTACCTACATTACTCAAGTAAATCCTTCAACAACACAAACTGTGATTCCCATTTCACACGGAAGACAACAGTTAGTAGAGACGGCAAGAGGCAAGAAATAGATCTTCCCTGCAACGTGGAAATAAAATTTTACCATTAGCCATTCATTCCTTTGGGTTAGAGTTTGCATTCTTTGAAATGAAAATATTGCTAGGAAATGAAAATATTACTTTGTATGCCATTATCCCCATGACCTTGCTGAGAGTGAGTAGCTCCTGAAAGGGGAAAAAGTAGCAATGGGGAGAGGATGTGCGGAGAAGAGGGCGGGAAAGCAAGTGGAGGTCCTGGCACTGGAGATAAATTTGCCCTTCTTAAAAGAGCTCACTAGTTATTCCCCTCTCTGTAAGTGTTTTCTTGCTCTTCTGGGGCCAGCCATTTGTGCTGATCTTCTGTAGCTCACATGGCTAACCGATCTACCTAGATCAGAGGGTCATGTTTTAAGTCACAGGTTTACCAAATGTAGCAAGGCCCAGTCAATCATTCCAGGACTTGTAAGGTCTGGCCTCCTTATCTCTTCCTATTCTACGAGTTGATAGCTTGATGATTTTCAGTTTGACTAGAATGAACTGACATTAAACTCAAGTGAGGGCCAGGCACCGTTTCTCACACCTATAATCCTAGCATTCTGGATGGCCAAGGTGGGAGGATTGCTTGAGGCCAGGAGTTCGAGACTAGCCTGAGCAAGAGCAAGACTCCATCTCTACTAAAAATAGAAAAATTAGCAGAACACAATGGCGCATGCCTGTAGTCCCAGCTATTCGGGAGGCTGAGGCAGGAGGATCACTTGAGCCCAGGAGTTGGAGGTTGCAGTGAGCTATAATGACTCCACTGCACTCTACTGGGGGTAACAGAGTGAGATTCTGTCTCAAAAAATATATACATAAAATAAAATAAAATAAAATAAACTTAAGTGAGTATTCCTAGTGAAAGTCCGATTGAACTCTGTAGCAGGCTTAGGCCTCCAACCATCCTGATCCCCTGCACCTTATAATGTTGGAAAGATCCCAAGTCCCTTTCAAACAGCCCTTTTGGACAGATCCTCATTTCCCCTTCCCTGTCATCTGCAAACCACTGATAAGAACAACTGTGAGAAGGGTGACCCAGGTGGAACAACGCTCACGGCTTGCTCCCACAGCCAGAAGTTTGCTCCCATGGCCAGAAGTGCCCTGACTGTGCCTGTTTCTCTGGGAGCTGAGCCATTCCCATGCTTTAAAGACCAAACAATTACAATATTCTTCTTCTCTTTGGAAATTCATGGCCATTGGGTCTACGATGTCCCAAAAATCTCATCGGGAAGGTGCCAGATCCAAACACAAATGCAACAAGATGGAGTGCATCATATCCATTAGACTTCTCTTCAGAGAATATGCTGTGCAAGTTCTGAAGAAAGTCTTGGAAATGCCTGTTGTAGGAGGGAGGTGAGGAGACCTCTCCCCCAAACCAAATGTGAGTGGAGCTAGGCTGCTGGGAAATAGTCTGTTGGGGAAACTGGAAGGATTGACGGTTCCTCTGAGAGTGGAGGAAGGGAAAAAGGAGGGAGAGGCAGGGCATGGGAAGAAGGGTGGAGCCAGTGAAAACAAGGTGGGACTACTCCCTAGGAACCCCCATCTCTATTAAGGGTGCTTTCCTCTGACATTTTTGGATGTGAAAAAGAAAAAAAAAAAAAGCACCTTTTATCATTGGAATGCAAACCCTTTCAAATTATCAGACCCAGAAAGGCATTTGAAATGTAACAGCAGTCACGTTTTACTTTCCCTTGAGCTAAATGATTATCTCGTGAAGCCACTTGCTATGCAGGCTCTAGGTTAACTGACACCAAGCAGTCATAGAATGCCATATGTCCTATCGTTCAACAATGTATAGCCAATCACTGGTGTTATTGCTGTAAACCAAGGAGAATTTCTGAAGAACAACTTTTATAATCATCCCTTCTCCTTTTTTTCTTTAAAAATTTGACTCTCTTTTGTTCTCCAGAGCACTCCCCAAGGCAACTTGAAGTGTGTCATCCAGGCTGCAGTCCTCAACCTTTGGGCTTGAATAAATTCCCTTTAAACTATATTCTGACCCTTTGATTATTTTAGGTTGACAGCTGTAAGTGGATACTTTTTCTAATAGAAACTGATAAAAGGATGGAATAGAAACTGATACATGGATGGACCCAGATTCAGAGAAAATCATGGGAAAACTGTAAAACTGGAGATTTTTAGGCACATTTACCCAACTGTGTAAGGATTGTGGAGGCCTTACATGATGACTGGGTTATATAACTGATGTGGCGTGTGCTGCAAGCTTAATAATGACATTGGTGATGATCTGTACCTACCAGCATTGGTGGTCAGGATGGTGCTGACACTATGAGCCTAATGCAGATTCCTCTGCCTGGCCGGTCCAGACCGACAGGTGTGTTTTAGAAAGTAGTGGGTTAGTTTTAACTCCCATAACTTAATGACAATAACCTGTGAAATGTTGCTCCCAAAGAAGGAGGTATTAAACAACTGTTAATATTGGGTGTTTCTTATCCATGGGCTATAGAAATGATCCTTAAAAATTTTTTACTCATTGAAAGAATTGTTAGAAACCAATGTACCTCTTGACATATTTTTAATTTGACATAATTATACGGAATAATTCAGTATATACACTTTTATGTCTGGCATCTTTCACTCAACACAACACCTATGAGATTCATCCATTTTGTTTCCTGTATTAGTAGTTCATGCCTTTGCTATTGCTGAGTAGTATTTGTTATATGAATGTACCACAGTTTGTTTATCCATTCTTCTCTTGCTAGAAGTTTCCACTTTTTTGAGATTATAAATCAAGTTTTTATAAGCATTCTTATATAAACCTTTATGTTGACTTAACCTTTTTTTTCTTGGATAAATTTCTAAGATTTTTCTGGAATCAGTGAGTCATAGGGTAGGTATATGTTTAATTGTATAAGAAACTGCAGAATAATTTCACCATATTTTACTCCCACCATCATTGAGAGTTCTGGTTGCTTTACATATTCACCAACACTTGGTATTATCAGTTTTTAAATTTTAGCTGTTCTAGTGATATGAAATAATCTCGTTTCAATGCATTTTCCTGATGACTAATAATGTTGAGCTCTCTTTTATGAGTTCATACATTGTTTTATGATGAAATGTCTATTGAAGTTTTTGCCCATTTTTAAAAACACAAATTATAAGTTAGTAGATTTAGACTAATATCACAATTACATTAAATATTAATAGACTAAATATTCAAATTAAAAGAAAAATATTGGATAAAAAATATCTAATGCTTAGTTATAAGCACACATAAAAGTTGAAAGTAAAAACTTAAAAAATATGTATAAACACTAATCGAAAGAAAGCTGATAACAGAAAAAGGCAAAAAGCTTCACTAGAAATAAAAAGAAATATTTTCTATTGAGAAAATTATTCAACTACCAAAATTATATAACAATTCTAAATCTGTGTGCACCTAGTAATATAGTCTCAAAAATATATAAAACAAAAATTGAGAGAAATTAAATAAGAATTAGACAAATGCATCATCATGATGGAAGATTTTAACTTTCCCTTTCAGTAACTAATAGAATAAGAAAATGAAAATCACTAGGAATATAAAAGAATAATAAACAATTTAATGTGCACAAACTAATTGTAATCTACAGAACACTATACCTAATGATGAAGGAACACATGTTGTTTTCAAATGCACATGTAATATTTCCAAACTTGACTATATGCTGAGACATAAAGAAAGTCTCAAAACAAATTTCAATAGATTAAAATCATAAAAATTATGTTCTTTGACCACAATAGAATTAGATAAAAATAAATAACAAAAAGATAACTGGTTAATCAATGCATTTCTAAATAACTCATGAGTAAAGGGGGAAAATAAATTTCAACAGAAAATAGAAAGTATTTTGACCTGGATGATAACAGAAATAAAGCATATCAAAACTTGTGGGATGCAGGTAAGGCTGGACTTAGAGAAAAATTCATAGTCTTTGATGCATAAATTAGAAAAGAAGAAAATCTGAAATCCAATAATGTAGGTATCCATCACAATTATCTTAGAATAAAAAAAAACAGCAAAGTAAAACCAAAGAGAAAAGAAAAAGGAAATAATAAAAATAGGAGCAGAAATTAATGAAATTGTGTAAAAATATATGATAGAGACTATTAAAGCCACAGATTCTCTAAAAAGATAAACAAAGTTGATAAATCCCTAATAACACTGATCAACATAAAAAGAAAAGGTCCTATTCACTGACTTGTGATTTGTAAAAAAGGAGTATTAAAAAAATGGTTTGAAAAACAGGACTATTGTCTTAGATCTTGCAAACATCACACATAAACATAGTATAATAATACTCTCATTCGGTTCCATATGTTGACTTTACTACTGTGAAGAGAGTGTGCTTATTATACCAAACTGGTATTTAAGTAAATTTGCCAGTTATGTATATGGAGGTAAATTAATAAACTAAAATTTCAGTTTCTTATCTTTTTTTTTTTTTTTTTTTTAGAGACAGGACTCACTACATTGCCCAGGCTGGCCTCAACCTCCTGGGCTCAAGTGATGCTCTCATCTCAGCCTCCCAAGTGGCTGGGACTACACATGCATGCCACTGCACCTGGCTTAGTTTCTAAACTGATGTTTTTTGAGTTTACAGTGACCCAGTTCTAGAATATTTGATAAACTCTGAGTGAACTAACTAAATTAAGTTCTTGTACATACAAAACAGAAAATCAGAAATTGGCCCCATAGTTATCCCTGCAGCGGTTTACAATAGAGTAAAATATAGCAGAAAGATAACACACAGATACAGACAATACAGAAAGAAGACTGGACCAGGCACTGGACTAAGCACTTGAGATAATGATAAAAAAAAAAGTGGAGGGAGATCCGTGCCTATAAAGGGTTTACGTTCTAGTAGGAGAAGACAGAAAATAAACTCTGGACACAATAAATAGCTATTTATATATCTTATTATTGTAATAGAAGGTGATATTATGACAAAAGGGGGGAAAAGCAGGGTAAGGGTTTTAGTTACGGGAAGGACATTAGGACGGGATTTGGGATGGTTTGCTATTTTGTACAGGACAGTCAGAGTGGCTTTATTGGGAAGGGGACATAAAAGGAAAAATTTACGTGAGCTGGGGAAATTGTCCATGCAAATATCCAGAAGTATATTCTGGTAGAGAGAACAGCCAATGTAAAGGTTCCAATATGGGACCATTCAGCAGTATTCTGGGCATAGAAACAAGTCCAGTTGTCTGGAGCAGGGGGGAGAAAAGCAGATATAGGGGAGCAGATATAGGTTATGTAGGGTCTGGGGGATCATTATGAGGACTCTGGCTTTTACTGAGAGAAATGAGGAGTTGTTGCAGAGGTTTGAGCAGAGAGTGAGAAGATCTGACTTACATATTAACGGGCTGACCTGTTTCCTATTACAACCTGTAACTGTGAATCGTGATAGGTGTGTTCAGACATGGGACAAAAGGGGGACCTGATCTATGAAATATCACTGTGATCTTGGGCCCTAAACTTAACCAGCCTCAGCCTGTCCCACCGGGTCACTGCTGTGAGGATCTGGTAACATGCTGTACAGACATACACACACTGTACACTATTATTCTTTGGTAATAATACTCAATGGCACATAACCCAGCGTTAGATTGTGAGCTACACACTATAAACATTTGTTAAAAGAAGCAATACCACCCCCCAAGGGGGAAAAATCGGTTCTTGGGAGGCAAAAAATGTCTTACTTTTTTAGTGTATTAATATATAGTACAGATGTACATGCAATATGCAAACAGATGTGCCATATGTCTACAGTATTTTAATTTCATGGGAAAAAATAGCTAAAAGGACTCTTTTGGGAGCTGGGGGGACAGTGTGTGATCATGAAAATATGGTAGGAAAACACACAGTGAGGGAAGGGAGTTAGTGACAGAAAGATCACTGAGCTGGAGGTTCCAAAACCATAGCTGAAGTCAGGTCTATCATGCACTCTTCGTGTGAACTTAGACCATTCACTTCCCCTTTCTAGGTTTCAGATTTTTTTTCAAATGTAAAATATAATGTCAGACTGAATGATCTCGCAGGTTTTCTCCAGCTCTAAAATTATGAGGAGAATTTGAGCTGGGGCTCCATTCAGTTATGCATGTCTGATTCTAAAACCTGTGGTAATTTATCAGGTATTCGGACCCATTAAACCTCTCTTTTCAATAAGATAAAGGAACAATGTCAATAGCCTTTAAAGTCTATCTCTGGCCTCTTTCCTCTTATCCATTGTTTATGCTGTCCCGAAAGCTAGAATTCTAGAAATACTGCTCTAGATCCCTGTAGAAGATTCCTGGATACAATATTGGAGACTGGGAGTACAATGGAGTCTTGCCAATAAGATGCCTATCAAACCTGTCAATTGCAGTTGCATTGCTTGTAGTTTTCATATGATTTCTAGACATTAAAGTCCCTTTACAACCTGGCCGTGTTGTCACTTCCAAGAGAAAGTGACATGGTGTGGTGAAGGAAAGTAGTAACTAGCAGACTGGAGTACCAGATTAAACAAATAGAGCGCATATCTATCTGTAGCCTCTGTAGATGGCATCAACTGGGTAGCCTTGTGCATTCAGTTCTTTACTGCCTTTTCCCGACCTGGGCCAATTGCACTAAGAAAACCTTATTAAATAGTTTTCTTTTGTGTGAGGTTTTAGTTTCTCTTCCTAGCCCTTCAACTGTCTTTGAGGACAGAGAAAATATCTTCTAACTCTTTTGTTCAGTGCCAGTTCAGTATACTGTACATAACAGGATCTTAGTGAGTATTTGTTGACTGTGATGATCACAGATTCAAGAGGGAAAAATCAAAATGAAAACCATGAATTTTTGAGTCCTTTATTTTGCATGGTTCATACTGATGTGCCCATAGACCAGAGCATTTATCTTCTTTTCCTTTTATCATTTAATCACCTAGTGGTGGCTCCAGATAAGAAATGTAAATGTAATTCATTACCACACTGGGGCATGAATAATTCATGTATCAGAGGGTATCAATACACAAAGAATTGCTTTGTGTAATAAATTCGTCTATAAATAGATGAGTCAACGTTGTGGAGAATTGTAGGTCTCCACTGAATTGCAGGGGCTTCTTGAACGTTGTCAACATTTGGAGGCGGTCAGAGGAGGGGGTTCTATTAGTGACAAATGGCTAAATATTCAGAATTTCAGTGTAAACTGGGATGATCATTCAGTTTGGCCACTGGTTTATCCAAAGAATCTTGGAGCAATGAGGATATCCCCAGAGTGTATAGAACATGTCTTCAGAAGTGAAGGAGTTAACTGAGTGTG
>CAUYSK010066449.1:0-51766 GCA_963575035.1 Avahi laniger
CTGGAGGGAGGGCCAGGTACTAGTATATTCTTTTTTTTTTTTTCTTCTTCTTTTTTTTTTTTATTCTTATTTTTTTTTTTTTATTTAAAAAAAAAATGAGGGTAAATATTTTTAGTTTACGTTTGTTGCCCTTGGGCCCCCCCCCCCCCCCCCCCCCCCCGCGACCCAAAGAGCAGACCAACCCGCGGGGGCCAGTGCCGGAGGGTGTGGAGCCATAACGCGGCCCCAGGGCACCCCCCCCCCCCCCCCCCGCCGCGGCCGGGCGCCGCCGCCCCAAGGGCAACCCACGTAACCTAGACATCTGTACCCTCATATTATGCTGAAATAAAAAAAAAAAAAAGAAAGAAAAAAAAATATAATAGTTGATGAATAACTGTTTAGAATTTAAAGGTAGCATAGAAGAGGAAAAAAAATACTGGGAAGAGTAGAAAATCTGTGGTGTTCTTCCAATTTTTCCAAATCTCATGTGAATTCTGATTATTCTCCTTTTCCTCTCTTAGCTGATCTTCACATATATCTCTGCTTTTACTTTCCATGAGAAATGAAATATAACTGTAAATTCCATTATGTGATATCCCAGATCTGTCACATCCATCAAATAATTACTATTGTGCTTCTTTCCCAGTAGATTCTTTGCAGCCTATCCTCGGACTGGATTTTATTCAATTTTTTATTTCCAGTCCTTAAACCCAAGTACACAGAATTATCCTTAATATATAGAAAGTCCTCAGCATCAAAATAACCAAGTTGTTAACACACACGCTCACACGAGCTCATGTGCGTGTGTATTTATATTAAATACACTGAGTTGTCATAATGGCTTTCAGTAACTAAAATGAATTTTACACAATGACTTTTGGAAACTAGACACATATGCACACACACAAGCATAAATAGTATATACATAAAAACTAATTTTACATGACGTATTTTAGTAACTGAAACAAACATGAAAAAACTGCTTTTAGAAACTAGGGATTCATCACACTTTTCAGATTCTAGCTCATTTGCTCCCCTCATTCCTTGAGAGGAAGGAGCCTGATCTACCTTGTGTGAGAATGACTTACAGTCACGCATGGAACAGTCCTCCAAACCAGCCTCCTGTTGTCTTACTTTGCAAAACACTATCTTACACTTTATCTTACCTTGCATTATCTTACACATTATCCTACCTTGGAAAACAAAATCCTATGTACTTAAATATTATGCAAATTACACAGTGGCTAATGAAGCTCACTGAATCATGTCTTCTGTTTCCTTCTTATATGGTTTGCTCTCTAATGTAGGACCTAAATCCCCCTTTAAATTGAGTAAATTCTTGCTAATGGAAATATTAGACAATGAGAAGTTTTTAAATATATTCTATGTACTTTTTAAGTATCAAATGTGATACAGAAAAAATTGGTTCCAAAGTATGAAAATTCATAGTAAGATTATTTTTTATATATTTTTTCTGTTTTTGAAATAATATGCAAAGGCTTAATTTTAAAACAGATCAGGTAACTCTCAATTATCATTTTTATTTTGGTGTAAAATTCCTTGACTGGTACAAAAAAAAATAAAAAGATGCTATTCAGCCTTCCAGCCTCAGTTTCTCTATTCTTAAAAAGAGAATTGATTGGTCTCCCTGATGCGTTTTAAGAATTAATTAGTTTATACTTGAAAAGTACATTCAATGTGAAAGGTCCCATTTAAATGCAAAGTGTTATTAATCAGTGAATGCCAGAGTCAGCAGTTTTCTTTTACTCTATAAACTGCTAGCAACTCTTTAAACCAACTACTAGATTACATGTCATTTTTTGCTTCTTTAAAAATCCCTTTTGTATACATTTTATAGACTGTCTTTAAAATGTTTGCAACAAACCATCCTATTTATTTTTTACAAAGAATGAAACTTATAAATTCAGGAAAGTATTTTCCATAACTATGTTTTTATCTTGTTTCCTCTCTTTCCCAAAATCTATTCTCTTTGCAGCATCTTTGTGATGTATTTGATTGCATTAATAAAGTCATCAACCGGTGAATCAAATTGTGACTCCATTATGGACAGACTTGCAGAATAAATGAATTATTTGTAAACATTTTATGAAATATTAACTATGATAATTCAGTGTAAGTTCTCAAGATTTATACAGATGCTGCTTTCAAGTCGAGAGAAAATGTAAAGACCATGCTTTTGGCTCCACCATGGAGCTGAGACAAGTAACTGCAAGCTTTACAATTGATATCTCACATAGTATGAATCCAAGCGAAAGAATGCCTTTGTATAATTTTTCTCCCCACTACATATGTAGTGAAATATTTGTAATAATATATTGCACTAGTTTACCTGATCTGATGAAAGAAAATAACAATAATATACTAGACAGATAAATAAAGCATGCATCTCTTCAAAAGGCATGCTATTTGAAAGTCAATTTGTCTTTAGACTTTTATTTTAAAAATAATCATAGGAGAAGAGGAGGGATAGATTAGTAGAATAATGCAGGGTCACTTCTACATTTTAAAGCTGTGTATTGTAACAGCTTTTCAGAAAGCACATTTCTGTGAACTCACTTCTGTTTTAAAAAAATCGTTTAAGTTTCAAAGAATTATTCTTCACTTAGTTTCTGCTCTAACAAGAAACATTTTTATATATGATTTCCAAGCAACAGAGAAGCTTAAAACCATTGAATCTAAATATTATTCAATGTTAAACTACATAAAGCGTGATTATGTTTAATGAGACTTGTAAGAAAAATACATTTCTGACTATATGTGCAAAATTAACAAAATGAATTCTCTGATGACTCAGTGAAATAAAAATTTATTATTAACCTCTTAGCTAAGTTGAGTAGTCTTACACTTACCCATCATTTATTATAGTCTTTTGAGCACCTAAATGTTGAGAATGAAAGATAAAAAGACATGAATACCTGATTTTACAAATTTCATCCCTTAAATAAAAATAAATAATCCCTTCACTAATCTTTTCTCTCAATATAAATGATTTTTTTAGCCTGTATTATCTCAGACAGTCAAGTTTTTTACATTGTCTATATAAAAATAGCTTCAAAACACATCCATTTACTTTCTATAAGTAAATAACAGTGTTCTTAATCCAACTTATTAATTCACAGTCACTTATGTTAGTTGAAAATGTACTATTTTAATTAGCATCAGATATACTTAGTGGTTAACTTTGTATATATTTAGCTACTATTCAATTTCAAAAATTGCAAAATTAAGTCATCAAGTAATTTTGCATTATTCAAATGTTTTTTTCCAACAAATTAAAAAAATAGGTGTTTAATGGATGTTTTGTATATTCTTTATTCTGAATTGTGCCAGTACTTAGAGACAGTCCTTTGGTTTACCACCTCTAGACAATTCAGAGAATGAAATGGTTGTCTACATCTTAGAAGGCTCAAAAAGAAAAATGGCTCTTAAGATATAATGACATCTTTTAGGTTTTTTAATATTAGCAATTATAGAATCTTATTCAGAACAAGTTAAATATTGACCAATATGGTAAGAGCTAAACCTGTCAACTATGAAGACTCTTCACTATTTTGATTTCAAAAATCCAAGTGGCTTTTCCTCCACAAATCTGTTTCTGCTACAGGCCCTTCCTTAGTTAAGAATGCAAAATGGGCCGGGCATGGTAGTGCAAGCCTGAAATCCCAGCACTTTGGTAGGCTGAGGAGGAAGGATCACTTGAGGCCATGAGTTCAAGACCAGCCTGTCTCTACAAAAAAATTTAAAAAAATTAGCCGTGCGTGGTGGGACCTCCAGTAGTCCCAACCATTTGGGAGGCTGAGGCAGGAGGATTGCTTGAGCCTAAGAGCTGGAGGCAACAGTGAGCTATGATCATGCCACTGCCCTACAGTCTGGGAGACACAGCTAGATCCTGTCTCAAAAATAAGAAAAAAAAAAGGAATACAAAATGTCTTCACATATACAATTTTTGCCTGTTTTCTTCAACTACCACATTTCCAACTGGTCACCCACTCCCTTGCATTCCAAATTCCAAATATGGCGCCTTTCTGCCTGCTCCTTCCCACCTGCTCCTCCTTCCCACCAGCCTGTCCTTTCCATATGACTCAGTTCAGGCTTTCCTTCCTTTTCTCCCTAGCTTCTCTCTTCCACGGTCTACATTTTCTTCTCCACTACCCACTTGTAGGTGCACAAAGTTGCCCCCGTGGGCCCTTTATCAAATATCAATCAGATCATACAACCCTTACATTTAAAACCATTCTCTGTCTGCCTTCCCAACATCTAGAGGAAAATCTTTACCTTTTGTTAGTGCTACAACATGAGCAAATGTGTGTGTAAAATCATGCCAGCTGCCTCCTGAAAACTGACTTTCTTATCCTGGAAGATACATGCTCCGTAATTTGTGCATACTGATACTATTTGCCTAGGTTTTTATTTAGTGTATATGTTCTACTGAGATTTCCTAAAAAGAAAAGGAAGATGGTTTCCAGCTGGTACTTTAGTCCCGGCTCTTGTGTTCACCAGCTCTGTGACTTTAAGTGAGATATGTGATGTCTGCCTCATCTGCAAACAGGGTTTTAACTAAAATTAAATGGGTGAATGAATGTAAAATCTTAGAATAGTGCCTGAGGTGGCAAAGTTAAAATGAATGCAATTGATACTATTGATGCTATTCTTAATATTATTTGTATCAGTATATGGCTTAGAAAAGGCAGTTGGTAAATATTGTTGAATTTAAATGAGAGAAGTGAGGAGGCTTAATTATTCGTCAAAGCAAGCAATGATCTCCAACATTATTATCATCATCACCTTCAAACATTCAACATGAACAAAACAGCTGAATAAAGGGCAAGATATATTGTTTACATCTACAGTACTAGTAATCAATATGAATGTTGTTTCCATATAGCTCTGGTTAATAAGTTATTCAGCACTGTAAATTTGCATAATAGCAATGTGTTATGTCATAAGGGCAGAATTATAACTATTTTTATAATTATAATTACAACAAACATGTATCTTAATGTTTAACGGGCAGTGCCGACTTCAGAAATGTATGACCTCCCATTCTGCCCAGCAACTTCAGAAACAGCACACGGGATAAACGGCTTTGGCAGTATTGATAACTCAGTTGCTAACACAGGTGGTGGCAAGACAAGTGTTCATGAGGTTATTTTATTTGTATTTTGCATGTCTGAAATCATTCATATTAAAAAAGGAAACACAAACATGTCGTATTTCATTCCCAAACCACCATTTCCAGACTGCCCTTTCCATCCTGAAGCAGCACAAAATTCCAATCCGGGGATAAGAAAAGAAGGTGTCATCGACTTTACCACGCAGCACATTCAATTCAGCAAAACTCAACTGATTTCACTGAACTTTAATCCAACATTTATCTCCACTAATTGTTCCTAGAACTATAAAAGATGCATAAATATGATTTAAATATTTTTCTCTTTTTCTTGATATAGGCCTAGCAGTTTATTCAGTATGTTCTAAACAAATGGTGAATAATGTATATTAATAGTTGAATATAAAATGTATATATAATTTCATTATGTGAAATTATTGGTTAAGAGCACTGATTTAATATTATTGAAATATATTTTTTTAATTTTTGGATGTATCTTTTTTTATTTAGCCAGAGACAAAAGAGGTTCCTATGGGATCACATACTTGTTTACTTTTCTTGATCTGCATGCTTTAAAAAATTCTGGTACTAGCACTGCATCTCTCCCTGTGTAAACTACTTGTCCATCATACCATGATCTAAAAATAAAATGCAAAAGAATTCCCAACATAGACAGCATAAATTAAATTTTCTGATTCTAAGTAGTGGTTTTAGCACAGGAATGATTTTGTTTGTTTAATAACAGGTCCTTCTCTCTAAAAATAAAATTAATGAAATAAACTGAACTGCAATGTGCACCTTGTACACTGTATGTCCCAAGTACGGAAAAGCTGAAAGGATAAGGCAGGGATATTCGACTCAACTCCTCGTGCTCTCCTCAAATGCTCCGTTCTAATGTGTCCCTGCTCTGGCCTCTCTTTCTCATTTCTGATGCTAATGTGCCAGGCCAGGACCTCATTATCCTATGACTGAATTATTCAATAGCCGCTTTATTCATATCCTTATTTTCCGTTTTTTCACAAAGTAAGTCATACTCCATAACGTCGACAGAGCAATTAAATGAAATACACTATCGTATATGTCAATTCCTCAGATGTTTTCAGATGGCTCATTATTGCCTACTGGTGGCATGGCACAGAGGTTCCAAGTGGTTGCCAACTCCAGCCTACAGTCAGGCTTACCTGGAATGCCCTGTGGTAATGATGGTGAGAGTGGTTTTCAGAATTACCTGGAATGAGTGCAGTGATTGATTAGTGATGTCTGTAGTAGGAGTAGAAATGGAGGTAGAACTTTCCCTCTCAATATTCTCAAATGGAATACGTGTGTCTAAATAGGCAAAATGATTTATAATTTAAGATAATGATATGCATTATTCAGGAAAATGGACAATATATAGCACTCACTATTTTCCCAGCTGTGTGAATTACTAGGCGTATGTGACTTACTAGGTCACGTGGTACAAGCTACTTAACTTCCCTAGGACTCAGTTTCTTCATCTTCAAAATGAGGATGATAAGGTGGTATCAAATTACATGTGCAAATATGTGTAAAAATTAAATGTGTAAACATATGTAAATCATATAGAGAAGTAGGTACCTGACACATAGCAAGCTCTTTAAAAACATATGCCGCTATTATTATTATCATATTTTACAACATCTACAGAGGTCTCTATTATCTACTACTTGTAAAAGAAAATTTTTTAAAAATGTGTTTCCTACCATATTTCTAGCCATTATGTATGTGTGGGTATATATATATTTTTATATATGAATAGGTGTTTACATATACACATATACATGTATACATATATGTGTGTATGTATATATAAAATATTTAAAATTATATATAAATGTGTATATGTACACATATAAATATATACATTTATTTATATTTATACATTGGGAGAAATTGTTTTTGACACCAGAGAAACAACTGTCGATTTCTCTACTTTTCTAACTTTTCTAGTTACAATTTAGCTAAAAATTACTAAATAACAAAATAAAGTATTTGTTTTTCAAAGAAGGAAGAAATGGACCTTCTAGTGGAAAAGTAATTACAAAATTATGCCTAGATAACACATCAGGTGCTGTCCTACCTCAAGGCAGTTGAACTTACTATTTGATTTGCTTGAAATGCTCTTCCCTAAATGCATTCCTGGTTGTCTTTGCTCCTTCAAGTTGTCATTCGCTCAATGAGGGCTTGCTTGTCCAACTATTTCTGAACGCAGAGCCCTTGGCACTCCGTACTCTCCTTCTCTACTCTTTTTAACCTCTTCTGTACTAGTCAGTCATTTTCTGTTAAACTATGTGGTCTTCTATGCATTCTTCTCATTTATTTTCTGTATCCCTACCTTAGAATGTAAGATCCATGAGGACAGAGAACTTTATTTACTGCTGTATCAGCAATATCTAAAAGACTGGCTTACACATAGTAAGATCTTAAGAATTACATGAAAAATGAGTGAAAAAATAGTTATCTTGGTTTAAATGAACAGACATCTTTAGCTCTTTAAATAAAAATATCATGTTTTAGTCACCTGCACTATATGTAGGGGTCTTCATTTATCTTTGGAGACTTCAGGAATGGAGTAGGATTTTATACACAGGTCTTCAGTTTCATACAGAATATTTTATAATTAATGTGTAGCTCCTTTAGAAAACCTGAGGCTGAAAATTTAATCAATTAATAATAGTAATAATAAAAAATTATTGGCTCACACCTGTAATCCTCACACTCTCGGAGGCCGAGGTGGGTGGATCACTCAAGGTCAGGAGTTCAAGACCAGCTTGAACAAGAGCGAAACTCCATCTCTACTAAAAAATAGAAAGAAATGATCTGGACAACTAAAAAAAAAAAAAAATATATATATATATATATATATACACAGAAAAAATTAGCCGGGCATGGTGGCGCATGCCTGTAGTCCCAGCTACTCGGGAGGCTGAGGCAAGAGGATCACTTGAGCCCAGGAGTTTGAGGTTGCTGTGAGGTAGGCTGATGCCATGGCACTCTAGCCCAGGCAACAGAGTCAGACTCTGTCTCAAAAAAAAAAAAAAAATTATTGATGTACACAAGTATATCTTTTTGTTACTTAGTACATTTTTGGGATTTTTTTTGAGAAAATAGTAAAATCTGAAATCTATCCCAAAAATTCTCACACAAACTTCATGGACAGATCTCTGGTCTGATATGATAGCATCTGCTACAGAGAGGAAGATAGCTAAAGGTGAACATGACCTCAGCTATACTCTACCTTGCATGAGGACAAGGCCAGGGGTAAAGGTAAAAAGCTCTTGTCCCTTTTAAATCAATAAAATACCTTTTTCTGGAGACTTTCTTGGATATGTGATTGTTATTCATGGAAGCTGTCAGTTTTCTTAAGTCCACCTTATAACAGGATAGGTGAGTGACAGACAGTTGGCCATTATCTCGACAAGGTAGATCTTGGCTAGCAAAAAGTCAAGGTGAAAGGAAACCTAAAATAAGAGAGTAAGAATATTATTTTGCATTTAATGTTACTTCATACCTATTGTGAATCCAAAATGCACACTTTTATTTTGGTCATTAACATTGTCCTTTTTTGGTTCACATTTTGCCTGATTATCCAAATAAATTTGGGGGAAAAGTTCAATCATTTCAACTGCTGATTTCAGGGTAACATATGAAGTTTTAACACTATGGGCTTGATATTAAGGGGATTTTATTTCAATGTTTTGACATTAAAAGCGGTGATTATAGCTGCCGAATATATCGTTTTTATTCCTCCCCAAGTAATCCTTTCTATAAAGTATATTATGAATGTTAATTAAACAGGGACCATAAAAAGTCCTTAAGTCATTTTTAGAAACTGTCTTCAAAGTGGTTTCAAAATACTACTCAATATATGTGTACAATCTGAAGAAAATACCACCGTTGCTGTAGAATATAACAAATGAGTACAGAACAAATGATTCTACACATTCTGAGTTGGAAATATATTAATATTACAGTTAAAAGCAAGAGGTTTCATACAGACTGTTACAGGGAACTACATCAGCAAGGGTAAGGGAAGGAGGATTGGGCAGATGGCAAAGCTGAACTGTGTTTCAGTTGCAACAGAGATTTCAACAGATCCTATGAGCAGCTCTGGAACTGTGATTGTTTTTCAGATTCGCCCCCAGTGAGACAAGGGAGACAGAACTTTGTACTCTTTCAACATTCACCCATGGGTTGCAGGCTACCTTCCAGTGGGGCTGTGGTGGGATGGGGGTGCATAACTGTACAAGAGATAGCCTCCTTCAGCAAAGGACCGCTCCCAGAGAGAGAACCTTAGCCATGTGCCACCAGCAGCCAACATGACAGTTGGAGAAATAAGAGTCTCAGTCCAAAGAAGGCTCTGGGTGGCACATCACAGCATCCACTGTAGTCCACCATTGCTGCAAACAATTCGCCCCATCTTCAAACAGCTTCCTTATGGTACAAAGTGGTCCTTTTGCCAGGGCTAACTTACAAGAGGAAAGTGAGTGGGACAAACTAGACTGAATGCAGCTACTGGTCTTGAAGCCATAACTTAGGACTTGTCATACTTTTCTCTATTCCAGATTTCTCTCATTGGAATGGGTTACCCAGACCTCATCCTGAATCTGAGCCCTGGTCACCACGTACTTCTCAGGCTGTGACAGCTGCACTTACCCATTCATTGTCACAATTGGACAGAGGGGCATTGAGAGATTCCCCTGTGATTTATCAGGGTGCCAGATGTACTATTTCTGCCTCTGATGACCAGGATCAAGTACTGGCAGGATAGTTAATCCTGTTTTGGGCACAAGGTGCACAAAGTGACTGGGTTTCAGCAACAGCTGAAAGTTGAATACCTTCATGTATGCTCTGGTAGAAGTGTGCCCTTCCTTCTGTTAAATAGGACTTCTAGACCTTCAGAGACTAGAGGTACAGCAATAAAAACACTCCTTACATCCACTTCTGGTTTCCCAGACCCATGTAATCTAAATGGTTTAATTGTTTATACCCAACCCTCACAGTATATCATCTCCAAGGTGGTGCCTCAAATTTGTCTCCGATACGTTGGTCCATTGCTCTGCTAGGCAAGGAGCTTCCAGATGGTATGGTAGCTGACAGGCTACACAGAGTCCATGGTCATGCGGCCATTGCCAGCTTCCTTTTCTTTAACATGGATCTCTTGGATCAATGAGACGTTATGTGGGACGTTTTGGTTTACAAAATATTTACTGAGGCTTAAGCTTAAGTCTTCAGACAGTGGGCTTGGTTGAGGTGCTAAGGGCAAGAAAGGCAACAAATGAACTGATGCTCCTTCTATAGTGGAAGGAGTCCAAACTAATTAACTTACTTCTAAGTCCTTACTGCTGGTAGGTTGGACATTTGGCAGTGATGGTATCTAGTTCAGCATTACTAAGAGGAAGCCCATGCAGTTAAGCTCATGCCTCGCCTCCATACCTGCCGTCATGGCTACTCCATTGCTTAGCCCATTGTGCCAGTGCTGGGATAACAAAGGCAGCCTCTGTCAGAGGTCAACTGGACAGGTCTTTTGAGTTGCTTCTTGGATGGTGCCACTTCCATAGTGGATACTCTTCGATATCATTGATACACCATATAAATATATTCACAATTTGTTTGTACTTGCCTTGGTCCATATACATGTCTCTTCTCTGGAGCTCTCTTTCTTACCTTCTGATATTTCTCCTCTAGCCCCAACCAGCCAAATCATTCTCTATGGATGAGAGGTCTGCATGTATTTTCTCACTCAGGCTCCTCTCCTTCCCACACAAAGTGAGTGACCTGTTGCACTGCCTAAAGTTCCTCTCAGTGGAAGAACTTCTGCTCACTGCTGAATTTGACAATTGCCCTTGAGTTGTAAGTCCAATTTTGACTGTCGCTCACACAGCAAAGTGGCCCATCCAAAACTCAGGCAGGAACCTGTTTTCCTCCATTAGATAGGTGTGGCTCTCGGTGTAAGGTGATGTAAAGGTACTCCTGAAACAATAGTGGGTGGCATAGGTGTCTTGGTCACGTTTGTACAGTTGACTTGTGTCTTTGGCCCTTGCCTTATTTGCACCCAATCCCAGACATAACATTAGTATGCTAGGGAGGATGCTGGCAAAGTCACCTGATCTATGACTTCATGGATCTGATAAAATCCAGCTTATATTGTGAAGCTCTGGTAGCATGGCCACTTGCTGTCCTATGGTCAAGTGCTGTCACTACTAGGGCCTTCTAGCCATCAGGAATTTTATTTTCAAGAGGAATATCATTTTCTCCTTCAGATTATATGGTCTTGCTCTGGTAGCTTAGAGGCCACATTGTTATGGTCCTGTTGGGGTTTGCCATAAATGCCAGATAGTATCTTTTTCCATAAGCACTGCTTCTTATACTGTCCCATCCACCAGACTGTGTGGCCTGGGTGGTAGGTCAGACGGCACCACTGCCCGGACCTCCTCCAGAGCCGGACCCTGCTCTGAGCCCCACGCAAGGCTGGAACTCTTCCTTGTGAGTCTGCAGTGGTTAGACTGGCATTCCCAAGTCGGACATGATCTCTCCAGAATCCGGGGAGGCCTACCAGGCACTGTGTTTCCTTTTTAGTGGTGAGATATATGAAGTCTAATAATTTACTCTTTACTTGCGGGTATGAGATATAAAATTTTTCTCTTTACCCTGGCATTTTCAGAACATGGAATCCCTAAAAATCTCAATGATATGGTGAGCTCTTAAACCTTCATAGGATTTTTCTCCTGTGTTCTGTGGTTTATATGTCTCATAATGACTTTAACAGGCCAGGTACTTGTTCATCCATATCAATCAGCATGATGTTACTGCTACAGCCAAGTGGACCAGTGTAATGTACTGAAGAAATCTGGATGGAAGAGTTTACCTTCGACAATATTATCACAGAGCACGGGAGACTTAACATAGCCCTGAAACAAGAATGTAAACATATACTATATGCAATGTGAACTTCTGCTCCTTCTGTTTCTGATGGGGTGGAAAAAAGTATTCACCACATTAATGAATGGGCACGTATTACATACTTGAGGACATGTTAATCTGATGTAGTAAAATCCTTTTGATATGTTTATAAAAAATAAGTAAACTATTTTTCTCTCAAAAAAAAAGACACTGAAAATGTTATAAAATAAAATACATAGGCTCTCTGTATGATCTTTACTAAACAGAACATTATTAAATATTGAAAATGCTGTCATGTGCAAAAGGAGTTAAACTAATACCCGGCGGGCACTAGGCATAGAACTAGGACCAGTGTACAGGGAGATAGATTTTATTTCAACACAAGAAACAATTTTGTAGCTATGTTGTAAGAGGATAGAATGGGTGACTTGGGAGGTAGATCATTTTCTGATATTATAAGTCTTTTAACAGGAGTTTGACAGCCTCTTGGAGCATGTGGTTGTGCAAGCTGCAGAATGTTTTGTGTAAATGATTTTTGAGAATGCTTCCAACACTGAAATTACAGAAGGCTAATATATTCTCTATAGGTAATGATAATGTTCAGATATTCATTGACATGTCCATTCATTCAAAAAATATTTATTGAGCATTTACAGTATGCAAGGGATGAGATATTCTCTTGGCTTTATTTCCTTGGATAATTATGATAGAAAAGAATCCACTACTTGGGAAATGTATCATATTTTCAAATATCAAAGAGATTTTGGACCTTCAATGTTAATATGTATATGTGTTTGCATTGATACATGTATACATATAAATTTAATATTTTAAATACATATTTCAATTTCCTTACATGAGATAAACAGGTGGTTCATGAATAAAATGCTTTAAAGCTTTAGTACTAGTTAGGAACAGGTTAATTAAAAGTATTCTTAATTTAATTTGGTAGGTTCTGCTAATGGCAAGATATAACGGGGTACTTTTTGGTATATGGTGAGTATAATTTTTAGCATCTATTTGCAACCTCCTCCTTACCAACTTAGTCCATTTGTGCTATGATAACAGAATAGGACAGACTGGATAATTTATAAAGAATAGAAATTTATTTTTCTCACAGAAGGCAAGATCGAGGTGCTGGCATGTTCGGCTACCCAGTGTGCTCTCTGCTTCCAAGAGAGCACCTTGTTGCTGAATCCTCCAGAGGAAGGTGCTGTCCTTACACGGAGGGCAAGCTGGCCAAACGCCGGCTTGCAGACTCCGTGACAAGGGCGTTCATCCCGTTTATGAAGAGAGGAACCCTCATGAGCTAGCACCTCTTAAAAACCCTTAACCTCTTAATATCATCACAATGGCCATTAAGTGACAACACCTGAGTTTTGAAGGGGTCACATTCAAACCATAGCACCAGATTTATGGCATCCAGTCTTCCAATTCTTGTAAGCAATTCTCAATGACTCCCAGACAAAAGAATTGGCTCTTAAAGCCTTCATTAGCAAGAAAATATAAGACATATTTATAAGCCTTGTTTAAATTTGATGTCAAAGTTTCTCTCCTGAAACTACTTAACTACTTCTGAAGTTTTATTGAAAGGATGAGAAAATATTTATTTGAAATACTACCTCATCCTATCATAAAAAGCAAATATTAGTTAAAAGAGACTATAACTTAGAATTTTAAAACTAATCAGTATTATATCATTTTATAAAAGGTTAAAAATAATTATCTATAGCAAAATACTTATACTTATGTTTTAACATAGTGAACTCAGATTTTAGAACCAGAGAGACACACATTCATTTCCCAGATCAGTTGAGTGACTTTTTGCAAGTTCCTTTATCTCTTAAGCTTTGGTTAATTTTAATTTCAAAATGGGGGTAATTCTTACTAAAAGAAGCTGTTGATACAAGGGTTTTGTAAGTATTAAACTAGATAATAAAGGTAAAATATGTTTAACAATGTGCTTGATATATAATAAGCACTTACCAAACATAATTATGGATAGTATAGCTAAAATTATTAGTAATAATAGTATGTTATTATTATTAAAACTTTAATCATTTTACTTAGTAGTGTACTATAAGGTTCCTTATCTTGATCAAGATACTGTTAATTTAGCTTAAAGCAAATGTCACCAACAGATTTGATTCAGGAGGACTTTTTTTTTTCTATTTTAGGGGATAGACTGACAATTGAATTAAATGGAATTCTTACTCTGATTTACAAAAGAAATTCCATGATGTGGGATTAACTAATGTATGAGATCCCAGAATTGGCATGTTCGTTTTGATTATATTTTACCTATGTAAATGAAACCTTATAGTAGGAAAATTCTTAACATTTCAGAAAACATCTTTATCTATTAATATGTGTTGCCCATTTTGATCATCACAATAACCCTCAAAATAGGAATGATTTTCCCATTCTACGCCTCTGTAAAGATGGCAAGTAGGATAGTTTCATGCCTATTCAAGGTCTTTCAAGGGTGGTAAGTAATGCAAATGGGACTTCAACATGGACTTTTCTTGTCCTAGCTGTTCTTTCCAGTACTACTGTGCTGGTAGTGGTGAACAACCTCCTAGAACTTCTCAAAGGGGGATCGTGAAAGATATATTTACTTGTCTGGAGGTGAAATTGAAAATCCCAACTGGCATAGCTACAAATAATTTTGGGTAGCAGAATTGTTAATGTAATTCATAGGCATATCAGACATAATTAAAATGAGTCCTCTTTTGAGGAATTTATTTATTTATTGTGGATAGACTGAAGTGATCAGACAGAATCACATACTGAATAAGGAAGGAGTGAGGGGTGGCTTCTTAAAAGAATTTGATAGTGATATATGGTGATGACTTTATAAAAGATATAAAAGGGTTAAGATGTATTGCATGTGGATTTGCTGTTGCCATTTGTCTCTAGTTACTCTCTCTCTCCTCACCAACACTTAAATACCTCTATCCATGTGCAATATCTTTCTTTCATTTGATAAAATATTATTTTATGAGTATTAAGAGACATTAAAATTTTTGCTGGTAGAAATATGTGTGTGTACACATATACACTACAAATACTTTCTATATGTATAATATAAAGTGTGTGTGTGTGTGTGTGTGTGTGTGTGTATATATATAATAAATATATTATACAGGAAGGGTTAAATTGGATCCTCAAAGCCTTCCCAGAGAAAAAGGGAGCAGAAATACATGAGATCTGAAATCCTGTAAACTTGAATTTGTTTGCATAATCAGAAAATAAGTTTTAGGAAGAATAGTTTCTCAATAAAATTTGTAGAGCATGTTAATGAGTGGCAAGCTATCGACCCTCAAGTTGTTCAAACAGAATCAGAAGGCAAGGATGGCTAATCCAATGACATTTTAGCCTTTTAAAAATGTTCCTGTTAGAAGTTTGAGAGGCTTATATGCCCAAGTTTAAAATCAATTGTGTCTTAGTTTCACAAACAGAAGAAAATAATTTAAATTCCCATAAACTAGTAATGTTTGGAATCTTTTCATTTTCTTTTGATAATTGGCTTCAGAGACAAATACGCCTGTTTAGAACAAAATTAACTACACTCTTTGCTTTGGTCATTAAGTGCTTAACATAATCATGTTAATTAAAACTTTACTATCAGATTTTCTCTAGAGATCATCATTTCTACTGTCAAAACTGCTGCTTTTGACTGTTGTTGATGCTGTTAACTTTTCTACTTCCTAATGGGATAAGGAAATTTTACAACTGCTAATCCAGTGAGGATTTTCTACCTTCATCCTTTTTGGTTTATCAGCTTCATTTGATGAAGGTGATCACTACCTCCTCTTTGAGACAGTTTCTTCATTTGACATCATTTGACCACACTGGCCAGGACCACTACTTCTCATGGTCTTTGCTGCTTTCTCATCGTCTCCTCAAGCTCTCTTTGTTGAGTACCTTTGCGGTTCTTTTATCTATCTGCACTCACTTCCTTGCTATTCTCGTTATCTTTTATGGCTTTAAGTACTCCAAGGACTTCAACATTTATATCTTTGATGTAGATTCCACGCAGCCTCTACTCCTACCAAATCCAAAGTCTTATATCCAAATGCTTATTCGACATTCCCACTATTAGGCATGCAAATTCAGTAATTCCAGAATGAAATACTTGCTCTTTCCCTTTATATTTATTTTTCCCAAAGTCTTCGTATCTTGGTAAAAGACAAATCCAATCTTGCCAGTGCTTAGACCAAAACCTTGAAGTATCTGGGCCCCTCTCTCTCACATCCCAATTCCTTCCAACAACCATGCAATGAGTTTTATAGTCAGAATATTCTGAGAACTGTCCAGCCACTTTTCATCCTCTCATACTCTTATGTAAGATAACATCCTCTCTAGATGATTGCAACTAGTCTCTCCTTCCTTCCTAGCTACTCGACAATCTATTTCCTGTATGGCTTCCAGGATGATCTTGTTAAAAAGTAACTTGGTATCTACCCAAGTTGTTTCAGTGGCTTCCCATCTCACTTAGACTAAAATCCAAAATCTCTATAATAGATCGTCATATCTCAAATGGCTCCCAAACTACGACCCCTTACGCGTAGGTCCATTATTCTCTCCATTCAATGCACACTTTTCCAGAGCACCTATCCTTCTCATTCTTCTTTAAAATTCCAAATAAACTCCTCCCTCAGGGCCATTCAGTTGCTATTCTTCCTACTTGGGAATTTCATTTCTCATGACATCCAATGATCACTTTCTCCCTTCCTTCAGGTGTTTGTTCAAATGTGGCCCTACTCTGTAAGGCCTTTTCAGTATGCTTAATTTGAAATCAGAGTTGATACTTTAGCAATGCAGGGATTGGGGCATTGACCCCGGCACAGTTGAAAACTTAACTACTAATAGCCTGCTGAGAACATGAATAGTTGATTAACACGTTTTGTTTTTTTTTTGTTATTATGTATTATATACTGTATTCTTGTGATAAAGTAAGATACAGAAAAAATATGTTATTACTATAATCACAAGGAGGAGAAAATATGTTCACTATTCATTAAGTGGAAGCAGATCATCGTAAAGATCTTCATCCTCTTTGTCTTCATGTCGTGTGGGCTGAGGAGGAAGAGTTGGTGCTGATCTTGCTGTCTCAGGGTGGCAAAGGCAGAAGAAAATCTGCATATAAGTGGACCTGTGCATTTCAAACCCGTGTTGTTCAAGAGTCAATTGAACACCACTCTACTTTTCAACATTTCCTATTCCTCTACCCTGCCTTATTTTTCTCCATGTCTTTCATTTGTTTGTTTATTTAAACATCAGCTTCCACACTTGATATGTTTTTGTTGAGCACTATCTGAAGGCAGAGCCTGTGGTGTTCACTATTGTATTTTTAGTGCTTGGGTCATATAAGGTATTCAATACATGTCTTGTTAATTGGAATCAGTATGTCTCAACATGTAATACTAAGTTTAATTTTTTTTAGTTTATTTATTTCACACCCACAAATATTGCATCAGGAAAATGTTGGCTATCCAATATATGTGTGCATGGCATAACTTAATTTTCTTTATTTTCTCTTTCTCAAAAAAGAAAAAGCAAAACATGCCATGTGCCATTCAATGGCTTCTTAAGCATGTTTCACTGGCTTTATTTACATCAATTGTATACTTTTAAAATTTTCACATATGGTATTTTGTAGTGAGCTATTATAAAAATATATTCTCTTCAAATTTAACATTAGCTTTATTACCACTTGATGCCATCATTTCAAGAATAATTTGTACTTTTCACTGAAATAAATGAATGGAGTTTACTTACTCAATAAAAATCTATTAAAGGCAGAAAACATGCTAAACTATCTTTTTAAAAAGGTGCAAGTATTTTATATGAGGAGAGAGAAAGGTCAGATCTAAGCTACAAATATGATATGTGATCTATATAAAATTACAATCATGAACTAAAAACACAGTTATACATTATATAATGTATAAAATACAAAGGTATAGTCAGTTACATTTTTCACCTCCAGCACAACTTTCTTTTTTACACTCCATTAGAAAAAAGGAAAAGAGAAGCTTCAAGATTATAAAATTAGACTATCATCTTCCTAAAACCCAGTCTTTTTGTTTAGCTCCTTTAATCTTCTCACCAAGGTAAACATAAAATATAAAAGAGAGAGAGAGAGAGAGAGAATTAATACCTTTTACTAAGAAAAAAATTTTTAAGATTTTAGCAACATATGGTATAGTGGTTAACATCATAAAATCTAGAACAAAATGCCTGGGTTTAAGTTCCTGGCCTAGCACTTATTTGGTTTATATTTTTAACCTACTACATGGAGATCGTAACAGAACATACACAATAGTATTACTTATAAGATTAGAAGACAAAGTTTAGGAAATTCTTAGATACATGCCTGATACATAGTAAGTGCTAAATAAAGTGTTTGATAACTAAATAAATAGAGAAAGAAAATATATTAGAATCAGGGTATATTCTATTGATAGACGGAAACATATTTAGAGGTAAATTTGATTACCATGAGTTTAAACCTTGCAAGGTAAAAATCTTGTCTAGTTAGAAAATATTTAGGTCAAGTAGAAATAACCTCCTTCTTCTTTCCCTTTTAGCATTTGTCACTTTTTAATTTGTATGACATTTAATTGCAAGCACTTTTTAACTCCCTCATGGTGCTGAAAATCCTGTAAGAATGTTCATCTTTGTATCCTCTGTCCAACAGCACCTGCATATATACAGAAATTGACTCAGGGCATTTTTGGCAAAGAATTTCAGCAGTGATAGAGACTGGGTAATGTCACATTTCAATATTTATCTTGTTTCTTTCTATGGTGTAGTGGCAGACATTGAAATTTCAGAAAAAAAATTTAAGAAGATTTTGGTAATATGTGTCTTAATTTAGTTACAAAAATAAATTGTATAATTTAAATTTATTTTTATTAAAATTGTTATTGAATAATTCACTTGCCCTTTTTCATTGCAGAATTGCTTTTCAAAAACTGAGATAACCTCACCAAACACAGACTAGTAAGAACGTATCCTAGTAGTTTATCCAGTGTGAAAATTTTCAAGATTTTTCATATTCCAGAGATCCTTACCAGATAAAAGAAGTATGGAATGCATCTCCATTCCTAGAGACATTATCTTTATGTACTACTGTCTATGACTTCTGATAAGAACTTGGAAAATGCTCACATCTAAATGAAAACAAACCTACCTATTTTAAGATCAAAGATAAAACAAGGTATTAATAGTTTCACTAATAAATTACAATATAATCTCTTGAAAATTTAAACAGTGTACTATTTCATAACTTAAGAATAACTTAACTCTATTCTTCTCTTACAATATTCTTAGTATATTTAATAACAACTGCTTACCAGTTTGTGACCCTATAATGTTAGAGTGAAAACATATACCCCAAAGATTACTGACACTGACATTCTTTTGGGCTGTGAAGCAAAAGACTTTCACTTGGTATTATTTTTTCAGATGTGAAGCTTGAAATTAGTTCATTTGAAAATACTTGTTAACATAGCAAAATATGTGTTTTTCTTTCAAATTAAGTTTCATTCATGTCATGTTTTTTAAAGAATATGGTAATAAAAATGTTTTTACAATAAAGTCAATTTACTGTCTTTACTGAATAATTGACTATAAGTAAATTGACTATAAGTAAGTCAATTTACTATCTTTACTGAATAATTTTACTCAACCCAGTCTACGAAAGCCTTTCCCCAGTACTGATCTGAGTAGGCCTTCCTTATGACTCCCTACCTCTGTGCCTTCGAATGTCTAGAGTGGATTCACATCCTTTGCCAAAACTCTGATTGAGATGTCAATTGTATCTCCCTCCTCCACCCCACCCTTGAATTAGGGCTGGTCCTGTGACTGTTCCTTCCCTGAGTGAGTCTGTGCCAATTCTGGGCTTAGCCATTGAGAGGACTTGACAGTTTTTGTTTTGTCCCTCTTGGAATACAAGTCCTTGCGTTGCTCCTGCTTGGATCTTAGCCACCATGTTATACGAGGCACAGGCCATGTGAAGGGGCCATGTGGAGAACTGAGGAGCCCCAGTTTTCTGTTGGGATGGTCTTCCTGCTGACAGCGCTGTAAGGGAGCCATCTTGGCCCAGAGCATTCACACCTGCAGGCACCAGCTATGTCACAGGAAGTAGAACCACCCAGTTGAGCTCATTGGATGTACAGATTCACCAGAGATTTAGCAAAATAATTACTGTTTTAAGTCCTGACATTTTCAAGTAGAGATGTAACCAAAGCAACATCCTTCTTCCTCTTTTAAAATAGGGTTTAGGCTTGAGTTAATTTAAGATTAGTACTGAATAGATTATTACTTTATTCCAATTGCCTTTATGTTGCATTTTCAACTAAAGTATTGAGGGTCACAGACACTGTTCTATTTTCTTTCCATATGTCCCTATAGCTATCAACACATTACTAGCCACATGAGACTGATAACCTGAGATTGCCAATTAAATCATAACAGAATGGAGGTCACAGAAAAGGAGTCTTTTGATAGAAGTCAGATTTTAAAAGACCATGTCTACGTTTACATATATCTGTACACACACACACACTCATTTATATTGGCATTTAATCTGGATTATCTGAGCAAAGGAATTAATTGTCATCTAGAGATTTTTTGTTTGTATACTCAACCTAACATACCAATTTAGTGAGAGGCATTGTCTCATGTTGGTAATTTACATGTGGAACTATAAAAGAAGACCAGATCGAAGAGAAAGGGAAATTATGCTGTGAATCAAAAATAAATAAATAAATTCGACAGGAAAAAAAGCCAAAAGTGATGGTCTGGAGCAACACTGTAAAAGCAGAGGTGAACATAATAATTTTTTCCTTTCAGTTTCTGCCATATATTTTGTATGAACTTAATTAGGAAAGTAATAGTTATTATATCCATTCACTGTAATGGATAATGTTCTGCAAATGGGTACCGTATACGAGACCATTTACTAGCATAGTAATAATGAAACACAATTCAACTCACCATGTTGGGTTTAACAAATAGAATGATAAAATGTCTATTTCGCATCCAGGACTTTCTTTTTTAAGGTATGGAGAAACTGGTATTATTTAAAATGTATGGGATTTTATTTTTTTAAATACAAGCACTTTTGAGTTCTTTAACGTTTTAAATTAATAGCTCTACTGATAAATTAAAAAATAACCAGTATCTTTAAATAATTCTCCAAGTTTCTGTTCTTGAGGACCAGACAATCATCCCAGGAAACCTCTCCCTGCTGTGTGGCTTCCCAGAATTTATATTTCTATGTTTCAGAACTGCATTTGCTTGGAGAGAAAAGGGTTAGAAAATAATGCAGAGTACAAAAAGCATGGTGTATGTGTGTGGGTGGTGGCAGCCAGGCATTGAGTCCCTCGCTCTGTAGATTCTTAAGTTGCACTTGTGTAAAAATTAAAGGTAATTGGCCTGTATATAAAGGACACATTGAAAAACATTTTTAAATGTGTTTTTATACTCTGAAATGCAAGTGATTCACAAAAACAAGTATTACAGCATAAAGTTTTATTCACGCGGTCATACAGGTGTTCTATATTGTTCAGGTACATTTTAAATTTATAACCTTAAGAGTTTAAGGTATAACTCTTCACACTCAAATCTGTGTCTTTCTCAACTGAGACACTAGAGCGAGAGAGAGTAGAACGGGGAGGGAGGAGTGGGAGAGAAGAAGAGTGGGGAGGGACAGAAATGGGGAAGAGAAAGAATAAATAAGGTACCGAGAAAATACCATCAGAAGTCCAGTCTCATCTACCCCAAGCATATCTATTTCAAGTATATGAGCATCCTATCTAGGTTGCAACAAAGAGGCGGCCGTGGTGTGTGTTTCCGGCTGAGACAGGCTGCTACAGCCTGCACTGCATGCGTGTCTGTCGCCTCATCTGAGTCCCCATCCTTCCGGAGTTGTGAGCTCCCCGTCCCGAGAGAGCCCAGTGCACGGTGCCAGGCGCGCTGGCCCCGTGGAGAGGCTGCCACAGGTCTGTGCGTGTGCGGGCCGGGCCGCTGGTGCACGATACGTTACGGGGAGGGAGGAGTACCATCTGCCGGAGACTTATTTGGATCCCCACATTTCCCGGCCCCCACGGAGGAGTGTGCGAGGACAGGTAGCCCTCGCAGCGGCAAGCAGCGCGGAGTGCGGGCGTGCAAGGCACAGGAGGAGCGGGCGACACTGCCAGATCGTGACCCGGCCCGGGCGTTTGCGGACCCACACAGCCGCCTCGGGTCTCCACGCTGTCCTCTAGAACGTGCTGCCGGAGAACCCTGAGCCTCGGCCCTGCCTTGCTTCGGGATCCTCTTGCTCCTCCTTCCCCAGCACGTACCTGGCCAGAACAGCGGGACACGCGGCCGGGGAACCCCTCGCTGCGGGACGGACCCAGCCCCGGGTCGCCTCCGCCTCCCGCCGCCGCCGCGCTCCAGCCGGCACCATGGAGGAGCCCCTGGCCAACCCGCGCGCAGCCGGCGACGTCTCCCCCAGAATCTCTGGCCTGGCGCCCTCTGGGTGAGACGACTGGGGTGGGGGCTGGCGTCCCTGTCGGTCCCAGGTTGCCCAGGAAAGCCCTGGCTGGGAGCTCCACGGCCTCCTCCAGCAGCGTCTTCCCTCCTCCCATCCCCGCGTCTGGGTTTGTTTATACAGCATCTGGAAGCTGCGGGGACTCGCCCACCCCTCCAGGCGGCCCGCCCTCCCTCCCGGCCCGGGGCTCCCGCACGTGGCGGGCACCGGCAGCGTCTCGGCGGCAGGCGGGCGACAGCGACGGCGACAGGCGCGGGAGCAGGCGCGGCGCGTCTCTGCCCAAGCCCAGCCCTCGGTTTCGCCGCCCTCCGTCCCCTTCCCGTGAAGAGGAGGTTTCCAGCAGGGCCCTCGGCGCTCGCCACGCTCCCTGGGCTCGCTCGGCCGCGGGGAAGAATGGTAACATGAACGGCGGAGCAGGAGCGTCGCCGGGCAAGGGGAGCGACTGATGGGCAGCGCGCTCGCTTCGCGGAGGATCGCGGCCCCGAGGACGCGCGGGGAAGGGCCGTCGCGCTGCCTCCGCTGACATCTGTAGCCGCCTCCCCTGCGTTTCCAGGGTCGCCGAGCCGCCGCCTGCTGGGAGCGCGGAGAGGCGCGGAGGATCCGGGGCTCGTGGACCTCCCTCCGAACAGGAGTCCTGCCCCGGGTCCGTGCGCCCGGTCCCCGTGGAGCCCGCCGGCGCGCTGGCGCCCGGGCGTGTTGAACTTGGGTTCAGGTGGGTTCTCCCGAGGGAGCACAGGAGGAGATGTTCAGGGAAGACGAGGAAGGTGATGCTATGTCATAAGCGGACGCTTTTCTTCCTGACACTTGATGGGGCCGAGCTACCTCCTCCCACTCAGTTTTCTCTCCTAACCCGCTCCTCCCTGGCCAGCCCTCCGCACCAAAGGGAGAGGGACAAACAAACCAACAAAAAACCCTCCTGCTTCCTTACGTAGCTAGCATGTGATTGACTTTTTCATAACATATTACTAGTCTGTGAAACGCGGGTATTTACTCCACTGCTTTATATCAATGGAGGTCAATAGGCTTAATGATTTCCTCAGTCAAGTCATTTATTCCTAAGCCAATAGATAATGCTTTCGTCATAGTTTTCTGGGGGGAAAGTAACTGTGCGTTTGTTCTGCAGATGGCCAACTCCCTCTGAATCGTGCAGATTGGTGCTGGGCACGCAACAAAAGTTTGTAGCTTCTCAGTTTCTGGTGCTTCGCAGGGGAGAGGAAAGGACTTGGCGTTAAACACAAGAAGCAGTCAGGGAACCATCTCCTTTAACTTTTTTTCTCTGTTACCATTTGCAATGAAGAGGAAACAGAAGAGATTTCTACAGATGACTTTGTTATTCATGGTGGCTTTAATTTTCCTGCCTAACATTGGTCTCTGGTCTCTGTACAAGGATAAGCACCTGGTGAAGTCTACAGAGCCCGGGGAGCAGCAGGTAAGTACCACCCGGAGAAAGATCACAGGAGGGTTGGTAAGGCAGGTAACCCTGGCCCTGGGACAGGAGCAAGCAGGGCTAGGATCGCCTTGGGTTTTCTAAGTTTTTACAGAGCTGATGTTACAGGACTCCAGAGACTTTGAGGTTTAAGCAAGTTGCTGTTTTAAGATCGCAGTGGATAATACGGTGAAATGTAAAATAAACTAGGAAAGAAGAGAAGATAAACTTTCACAGTAGGTCTTAGGCTGATTTTGGCTTGAGGTGGAGGAAAGCTAACTGTGCTTATTTGTGGAGGTGGGAGTGGGTTTGGCTCAAGTTCAGTTACAGGGATTGGTTTTTGCCTTCCATCTGGTTTGTCTGTATATGTTAAAGCGAACTGGGCCAACTAAATCATTAAAATTGTGAAGTGGTTCTTGAAAACCAAGTTTTAGTTCTCCGTATTTTGGTTGCAATTTTTGCGTGGCAACAGCTTTTTACCCTGTGGAAACTTAGTCTCTCTTTCATTTCTCCTGTTGCTAACTAAGGTGCCGTGGTAGGGTATACAAGAAGAGTTATTAAGAATGGCCTTTCAGTTTCACAGTCTGGTGGTAAGAGTTTGTTGCTAACAGCTTTCCTTCCTGTTGGAAATATCATGTAGTATGATATGTTTTCTTTCCACTTAGTATATAATCTATTAGTATGTATATGGCTCATGACTTAACATGCATCAAAGTAACTGTCATTCTTAGTGAATAATAAGGCAAAATATTCTTCACAAAATGTCCATGAAAGTCAATATTGTTGCATTCCTTGTTTATTAATAAATAAAACAGCTTCTGTAATTTAACTTTTAACACTAGAAAACAGCCTTCTTTATGATATTGATATAACACTTTTTCAGTTAGTCCTGTGCATCACCTTGGGATATTAATATTCTTAATTTCAAGGGTCATCACCCATGTACACTGTGTTCCTTCCACACATAGAAAATGTTTAAGTAGTTCATTTCTGGATAACAGCAATGTATATAATGACAAATATTTATTCTTATATTTCACAAAGTTTTTTTTTCTTACACAGTGCGTGGTGAGTTGTGAAACATACAGTGGTAATCTGCTTTTTTATTATTTCAAGAAGTCATTACTAGTCTCTAAACTTTAAAGATAACTAGTTGCCTGTGGATTTTGAATAGATTGGAATTTTGAGGAAAGATATTGACATAATTTCATTTAGTTGATTTCTATCATTCTTTCTAATATAAATTTATCTTGGTTGGAAGTATATTCTGTTTTGCCATCCCAGTAGAAAAAAGATGTGCACTTTGGATGTGAAACTTTTTTTCTTCCCTATTTGACTCACTTATTTCTTCAATCCTTGATACAAAATGAGATTTTATTAACATTAATCGTCAATATATTATCATGTAAAATTTCGACTCCAATGTTGGTAAAATAAAAAAAGCAAAAATATTTTTTCTTGAAATTGGCTACTTCAGTTAACAATAACCAACTGAAGTATTTGCTGATACAGTTAACATAAAAAACTAATTAATATTATTAATGAGATCTTTACAACTTTCACATTGGCTCTATTGATTTTGACCCTTAATTGAGAAAATTGTCCAATGGCATGAAAAAATAAAATGTGGCAGTTCAACTCTCTGACTTGTCATTGTAATCTCCAAAACCGTTTCCTTGTTTCTGGTTTCTCTGTAGTGCATGTGATACTTAATTTTGGGTAATAAAGTAATGCTATGAAAGGCATGGAATAGCAAAAGAAGCAGCTGTTTCTCAAAGTTTCATACACTGCGGAGTAAATGACTCAGATTGATGGCTATCCTGTGACATTTCAGTTTAATTATCCTGTGTAAAAATTTTGAACCAAATAGGTGAAAAAAGGGTAGTGATAAGCCCTAAAATGAATGTCAATCTTCTACTTCAGCATTTTTAGCCTAAATAATGATTTTAAGATTAATACTTTCTTAACAGATAAAAAATAAAGTTAAAAAGGTAGAAATTAATTGATCACTTACTTAAAGATCGAATTCATTGTAAAATAGGAAAAGTTAAGTTTTCATTGGTTTTATTATTATCATTAGAATGAAAATTAAGATATGTTGTCATCATTATGTAAGTTTTGAATAAGTAAGAGTTAAGTTGTTAATATTGATATTTCACCAAACAAAAAGTGACCTGCATTAACCATGGTTAATACTGTGATGAAATATTTTGATGTATCTATATTTCAATATTAGGAAGTTGGCTAAATACATAGGTTTTCAACCGAAACATATAATTTTATTTTTGGGTAATGTGTTATTTAAATTTAGCAATTTATTTTATAAAGACATTTTCATGGTTAATTGCTAAATATTCTCCAGGAGCCATTTATTACTATATTTCTCTCCAAGTTGTAAAATGTGGAGGGTAAGGGCAATGTGCTGATTGACGCATTGACAGCAGTGAGTACTGAAGCTGTTCAAAACCGGTCACATGCCCAAATGAGCGAACTATTTTCACAGTTATGTGTGTAACAGACAGCAGTTCTAGTTTTAAGTGTGGCATGGCAGTGGTCCCAGGAGTTGAAAGGCCTGCACTATTTTAAATAATTTCAGTATAATAGCAGGTTACAGGGAAATAGTTTAATTTATGGAAATTTAAAATTATGGAATGGGTAATATTTTTTAAATACTCTTAATTTGTATTTTACCAGATCACATGACTAATAGCTTTCCCACTTACTATTCATAAAAAATTGTATTTATTATGCAACTTCAGATTAAAGGAGGTGAAACAAACAGAAAACACTGATAAAAACTGCGTGTATTAATTTTCACAGTTTAGTATTTAACATATATTGTTCTCAAGTCTATACTATTCCAAATTAATTGCGTTTTTTGTAGTTTAAATTTAAAAGTAATATTTATGATAATTCTGCATAATAGACATTTGCCCCATCTATGATGCAGAAAATTAAATAAATGAAGTAAAATATCCCAAATTATTCATCTAAAAGTTTTTCTTTTTCCTTTTCCTGCATAAAACCAAAGAAGATTGATAAAATAGTTTTAATAACACAATACAATTGGAAAAGATTTTTTGTTTGAGCTCTCAAAAATTGAAATCAAATTATTTAAATACATATTAAATTTTGAGATTTTTGAGGTTTTATAAAAATATTTATAATTTATATTTTTATTTAGATGTTATTAAATTATCATAATTGTGATATGTTATTTTCAATTGACTTAATTTTGTCTCTTTTTTGTTACTGGTATAAGCATCTCCTTTATGTTATTAGAAATATATGTATATATTAAAAAATCTATTGATAGTGAATATGATATTTAGCTTAGAATGATTGCTGTATGATTATTGTAAAGTAATTCTTAATTTCATTTTTCTTTTTAAAGATTTGAAATGCTACTCTTCTCTGGTTTCAGCTACATTTGAATTAAAGCCCAGTTACATATGTAGGTCTTAATTAAGCTGTGCATTAGGACAATACACGGAAAAACGCAATATGTTCAAACAAAACTACTGCATCCAGTATATCTCTCTTCGTAATTTTTTGTTCAAGTGCATGTAAAAAATGCTACCTCAAAACATTTTCTTTTCTTAAATATATTAAAGAGATTAACCAAAATATTTTACAAAGGAACTGTAGTAGTAGTTTAGCGATTAACTTGGGAATAATATGAGTTATAGAAATAATTCAAGAATATTCAGAATATGAAGAGGACTTTGCAATTTTTGAAACAAAAATGAGAGTTGAAAGTCTAGAATTTTAAATCAGAGAATCAGAATTGTTCAGAATGATTTTAGAAGCTTATATTTGGCCTGGATTTTCTATGACATAAAAAACTAGGCCCTCTATGTCACTTTGAAATTGTGGAACCTTCTTGTTTCTTTGAATTTCAGTATTTCTATTTATAAAATAGGGCTATTCGTGCTGTCATATAACAAGATGCATAAAGTCCTGAGAGATCATACCCTAGATATGGAAAACATCATGAGGTACTGCTTTATTTTCATCAGGTTTACATGTGAACTGTTTTTGACAAATGTGTGACTTCACTTCCATTAAAAAAAAATATCTCTCCTGAAAGAGATTCCTCAGAATCTTTGTCTAATCCTAATATTAATCATCCCCACACCTCAGAGGGAGTCTTCTTTTGGGCCAAGAACATTTTTTTCTGTGGCATTTTAAACTTGTTTTATAAAATGAAAATATCAGATAATTGGTACCCAGTGTATGCAACCTGTCTTATGCTTTTTTTTTCCTTTCTTTTTTTGGGTCACACTGATCACTAAAGCTGTGAAGTATGTCTGTTCCTTTTCCAGCAAACACCTCAGATATTGGAAGAGCTAAGACAGAAAAAAAACAAGATTTTCTCTTCTTGCACTCAGGATAGTACATTATCAACAAATTGGATGTGAAATGACGCATTAGTTTGAGCCACAGTGTTCTTAATTAGCTAAGATGTAAGGTTTACATTAGGGTTTCAAAGGACCTTTCCTTGAATTTATGGAAAATCCATTCAGAATCACTACAGGATGGCACCACACAGACCACTGTAACAAGTGTCTTAATTATTTTGCTGTGACCTAGTGGATCGCTACATGATTAGTTCATCACATTACCCCGTAGGAGACAGAGTGTGAAACATAGTCTTCTGTTCACAAACTCATAAAAAATGAGATAGATTTTTTTTCTTTCCCTCCCTTCATTTCTGAGTTGGACAAATTGTGCTGAATCAACTAACTTTCTATAAGTTTCTCCTATAAAAGAAACCAAATCAAGTTGGAATATATAGGGACAGGGTAAGAAAGACTGAGTAATTTAAGTAGTATAGAGAAGAGGATCAAGTAATTGTTGTTTGGTTTTTTTATAAAGTTTGTCAGGAGAAGCCATGTCTTTCTAAAGGAGACAACTTTTAGGAAGTTTGAAACTATGTCTCTCCCTGTAAAATTTTTATACAGATGAATGGCAGCTAAGGGACATCAAAAATAACCTTACTGGAGGGAATAAAAATTAAAATTAGGAAAAGACACTGTGTGATTTAAGTGACATATAGAATCAGATTTGGATATGTTTTGTGCATGATACATTCCCATTTCTCCCTTGCTTGGCTTGCGTATCCTTAAGATCCTTAAAACCGTCTGAGAAGAGTATATTCTTCCCTTTCGTATTTTTATTCTTTGCTAAACATGTTTGTGTAGTGTTTACAGAATTACTGTTGGGGAACCAAAGGTGCAAATGTACAAAGAATTAAGAGGTTCTGAATGTGACAGTAAAGACAGACCATCCTAAATATTATTCTCCTTATAACCTCCACCTGCGTTACCATACAGCCAAAAATTCCTAAATTATCTCAATTCTTGTAATGCATGAATGGACAACAAGAAAAACAACACAGTAAAAACTGTGTGTGCTATGGGAATATGTATTTAGATGGGCATCTATAAAAATATATATGTATATACAGGTTGAAAAGAAGGACAAAGCATCCACGAAAGTTCAACCCATGATGAGCACCAGCATTCTTCACTAATATGCCAATTTCTATTACTACTGATTCAACAAATTGCCATCAGAAAGAGGGTGAAAAAATAAAAGTATATTTAGGATTCATGATGCATTGAAGGTAAAACACATTAACCTTTTTTCCAACTTTTCTACTTCCAGTGTGGTAGAAAAAAAAATGTGAGCTGGATTTGCAGTACTCTCAAATTCAATGTATTTATTTCACATATTCATTTAACAACACGCATGCACATGCACATACACCCACACACTAGGTCTCTTAATGAAAAATTAGATCTACTCAACTGCTTAAATTTCCACAATATTTATAATTTCTGGAACTTGCCTTTTCCATTGCTTTGAATCTACAATAGACTGTTAGTCAAATTTGAAGCACCATTTCAATATTATTACTTTAATTCTAGGAAAGTATAGAAAATGATAAAGAAAATGCATCTGTCTCCAGAAGTGATTACATCTATTTAGTAAGTTTGAGAATCAAAATAAAGATTTAGCTTGTTAGAATTGCAGATTATAAATAGAATAACTCATTGTTACAGTGTAATGTAATGAACACTATCGTGGTTGCCATAGAATATGGTGGCGGCTACCGACCCTCTGTTGTAAGGAGTGGTGATGTTTCAACGAGGGCTGAGAAGGCTAATTTTGAATTATTTTAAGTACTCAAATATTCATGGGCTATTATTTCAGTAACTGAAATCTACAAAGCCAGAGACAATTATGATAATAATTTTGAACGTTTTTATTATATGAAAAAGACCAAATTGTGAGGGTTGGCTTTCTGGCTCTAGTACTTGTCACGTTGTGACATTTAACAATTCATGGATCTTCCCCAGATGAGTTTTCTTACAAGTAAAATGGGGATGACAATACCTCTCTTGTTGTGTTACGGTGAGGATTAAATGCTTAGCATCTTAAACAGCATATAACCAGGCTTAGCAGGTATAAATTATTGGTACTTTTAAGTATTTATAAGCAATAATTGCCTTTAAGAAGGTAATTAATGTTTGTTTAATAAATATTTACAGATGGTTTCTTTTTTAGAGGCATTGTCAAGACAGCAAAGGAGAACAATGCCATTGAAATGTTGAATGTAGAAAGGAGGACTGTTGGATAAACAAATAGGATCTATTAAAGGACTTTTTTCATAATTTTTTTGGTCTAATTCTTAAGGACAGGTTGTTAATTTATTTTATATTATTGTTTATTGCAAAAAATGAAATTGTTTTATATATTGAAAATTCTTCAAAATTGAAGCTTTTAATAGAAGAGAGAAAAAAGAAGCAATAGCTCATTGTAGTGACTACCCTCATTTCCTATGAAAATAAAGCCCATGCCTCACATATCAGCATTTCTTCTCTATGCTAATTACAAACAAGAATCTGAGACCTACTTTTGTTGTTGTTGCTTAGATTTTGGTCATAAGATGGATTGGATTATTCTAAAGAAAAAAAGTTAAAAAGTGGAATAGAAGCTATCAAAATTTGGCTACATTATAGAGTTACTATTCTTTTCAGCAGACGTAGGGGGCAGATAAAGCATATTGCACATGGCCATTCTTACTTTTCTAAATATTGAATTGGAAAGATAAAACTGATATTCGTGAAACAAAGAAATAAACACTGCACAATAGAATGTCCTATGTGTATGATGGGTATTTAAAAAGGGAGAGGATGATATAGTCCCTTACTCATTACACAGACTTCATAGATTGGGGGAAATAGTGACCTGCATCTTGTTCTAAAAAATAGACAGGTTTAGCGGAGTAGGCTAAGGGAAGTTCAGACACTTCAAGTTCATATGCTGGCCTCACCTCTTACAGAAACATATGATCTTGGACATGGCACTTCCATCTTTGAACCTCAGTGCCTCATATGGAAACAGAGAGATTACCTCCTAAAAGGATAGCTCAGAGAACAAATTGTATTTATACATGTACATTACTTGGCACAGAGTAAATAATAAGGAAAGCTTAACAAATAGCAGTCTATACCTTTTTCTGAGTTTTTAGAATATCCTCTGAAGGTAGTAAATAACTTTAATATTGTGTAAACCTAATAAAATACAATAAAACATGTAAACTATACCACTATCAATTTGTCTGTTTATTGTTGATAAAATATGTATCGATTATACAATATATGTATGATACTGTGCTAGACCCTGAGGGAAATTAAGTAATGAAGCCACAAATTTGTTTTCATTAGCTTACAATCTACTAGTTAAAAAAGACACACACAAACCTATAATACGTGCGTGAAACTGTTCTGTAAGAAATACATGCTCAAATTATTTAAAGTTTAAAAGAAAAAGAAAAAAATGTCAGTTATTGTGTGATATTTCTATATGGTCCCATTCAAACTGCTTTCTGTTTATTTTCTATTTAATCTTCCCAACAATTCACTGAAATAGACTCTTCCAAATAACTGTGTACAACTAAGGAAGGCACGAAGTCAAAATTTGGGTTCATATACTCTGGATTCATGGAAGGACAATATGATTAGCAGTGGTCACAGCAGTGTAGTTTAAGGCAAGTAAAGGCTTCGAAAATGTCGTTAGGTTTGGTGATTTGTTCCTGGTACCCTCTTGATTGTAGTTACACACAGTTGTAGAGATTTAAACAAAATGGTAAAAGATTAAATCATAAGATGAAAATACAACCAAGAAACCTTGTATTTTTAAAACAGTTAAGCGATACTGGTACGGTCAGCTTTGACGCCAATGGCCGAATGTGGGGTCCCACTGGTAGGAGACAAGGAAGCCAGAAGAAGGTTGGTACACTGAGAGATGGGGAAGGTGGCCCCCAAGGAGGATGGAGATAGTCTAGAGAAATAAGGCACAGGGAGAAAAGCCACAAAGGTTGTTATGTTCTAAAAGGTAAATTTAGAGCTTGTGCTTTTAATGGTTTGAGTGTTCTTCCTGTCAGGAAGGTCTGGAATTGTTCCCTTGCAATTAATTATCTTACTAATTTACAGAGGTAATTAAACATTTGTGAAATATTCTGTAATGTATGAACCATTATAAATATATCATAAATGCGTTAGCTCTATAGGTGATAGGTAATTAGATGTTTATTATATCATATATAATCCTGTAATAAAGATTGAAGATAATATTTAATAATACTGAATGGAGATGTCACAAAGTCACACAACTACCTTGTCAATAAGTCAGCAATGTACCTGTAAAAATAAATGCAATAACCAGATATGCAGAGTGAAGAAAAAAATAAGTGTACTTAGGAATAGTATAGTAAATGGGGATAGATGGGAGGGTGTTATTTATTGTAAGGATGATAATATTCAGTTGCCCAAAATTCAAGATAATATATGAATAATAAAAGTAATAAAATGATTATAATAAAAACAATTAAAGTAAAAATAAAAGTCAAGATATTAATAATAAACTTTAAGGTAACATTTATTGAGCTCCTAACATGTGCCATGCGACATATGAAGCTACTTTTAAGTCCTCGCAACTAATCTATGGTATGTGCAATATCGCTATCCTGCAATATAAATGCAAAGAGACTCTTTTAAAAACTTGTCAAGAACACAAGTGATTTATTTTACTAATATCAAGTGTTGATATTATATAAAGTTCACTATATACTACAACTACCTTGGAAATATCTTAGATCATTGCAACACAAGTATATAACAACTCAACCATGAAAGGCAATATGTGCGATGGTTAAAGGTCCTATTAATAGTTCGTTCTATTACTTAACTAGCTGTGTGATCTTCGGCAAGTTACTTATCTTCTCTGTGCCTTAGATTTTCTGTTTCTGAAATGGGTATAAAAATAGTGTCTCCTTGATTGAGTTGTTATAAAGGTTAAATAAGTTAATATGCATAAAATGCTTAGAAAATTGGATTGAACATGTAAGTAATTTAAAATATTAGCTATTATTACCTGTTAGAATTCTAGAAAATTGAGATTGGAAAAACAGGAAGAGCATGTTCCTACAGTCTTTCTCTCATGACCCATCATGAATATGATTCCCTTTTTAAAAAAATTTTTCAAAGGATTTATAAAAAGTGAGCACCTTTAACTTCTTTTTCCTTTCACTTTTTTATTCTTCAGTAGCCTACACAGAATATAATATGGTACTCAGTTTAAAAGTCTTTATAACTTGAACTGAGGGCTCTTATGGCCCTACATGTCAGAAGCAAATAAGATTTCAACAGAAAATTTAGCTCTTCCCAGAATATGCAATCAGCAACCAATGCTATTTTGATGACGTTTCCCCTCATATTTTTAGTTCTGTTCTCTCCACATGGTGTTAATTTCTGAATGTGTATTCTGCCCTCAAGGAAAAAACCAATCTTCTCTAAATTGTGTCATTAAATCCGTCTAAACTTCCAAAGAGGATTATCTAAAATGTCTTTAGGGTTGCATATTTTGTTATTTTATATAACTTGAGTTTTAACATTATTGTTCTGGTTGCTTCCAACAGTAGGGTAGAATTGGGAAAGTCCAGAATGGAGCTGCCAGGGACCACAGTTGAGTGAGCTGACAAAGGAAGTGCTGTCTCACTCCCTCTTCTGGTGCTTCCAAGAAAGGAGCTGGCTGGGAAGACAGAGGAGGGAAGGCTGTGTAAATCCAGGCGGTGAGGGGAGATAAAAATGCTTCTATTCCCCAGCTGAGTGGATTTTATCATTTTTTAGACAGGCTAACAGAACAGTGTCAGATTAACAACTATGTAATGGGACTGTCCCTCTCTAACTTCTGTGGTAACTATTAACCTTTCTTTCACAAGCTGAAGGAAATTACATTTTTCTGGAAGATTCTTGGCATTCCAAGACAAAGAACTTCAGTTCTAATATTTGAAATACAGAGGGAAAAATAAGCATCAGGAAGGTCAAGGAGATAATTTTCAAGAAAGTGTAGAAATACAAGCAACTCTGTCACTTTGTACCTCTTCCCTGCTCTTCCCTGCTCTGACTTCTTTTCCCCTTTTCCCTTTGAAAATTTCCTGAAAGACAAATTTCACATGGGGATTGATTTGGTCAATTATTAGCACAATGAATGGATGAAAGACTGGAGACACTTTAAAAACTTAAGTCTTTTACATCATGAAATAGGTTCTGTTGAACCTAATTGCATTTCCAGCTACTGAAATGTCTGATGTGAGAAATATTTCTTAACTCACACAGCTGCTGTTGCTCTTTGTTGTTATTTTGTTTACAATGCTAGGAGCTGTCACTTTATTCCAAACCATGTAGTCGGAAAGTAAATATTGCTTAATTGTGTCACCTCCACAGAAACAATCTTTTCTAAGTTAAAACTACAAACTAGCACAGTAAAACTTGAACTACCAGAAAAACAGTAGTTCATTTTCCTACTCAGCTCTCTTCCTTGTTTTCCAAAGCTGCTTTTTTCCACCCTTCTTTCTCTTCTCAGATCTCCCATGGCACCACCTCTTTCATCGTGCTCAGCAGACAGACTTGCCGCGTTCTTCACTATGAGTATAGAATTTGCATGTTGGGAGAGCCAAGACTTCATGTCATAAAATCAGAAAAAGCATCCGCATTTGCATGGGTATTTTCCCAGTTCTCACTTGCCTCCTGTTACTATGGAAAAATGTCCCTTGCTTTAGGATAAATATGGAACCTCTCTTTAGACTATGAATCACAACTTTCTTTAGGAACGTTCATATTTTTTTTTCTTCTCATTCATTTATTTTCAGCCTTTTTCTCTTGAATCATCCTGCACATTAACATTTAAACTTGTTCAGGTTTCTCCACTATTGGAAGGGGGAGGAGATCAAAAGCAAAACAAAGGAAATGTCTCTCAGTGCTGCATAACATTGGAGCTGCTGTGCTCTCTCTTAATAATCAAAAGATGTGTCTTATTCCTGACTTTCCACTTCTTCCCACCTCGGGCTGAATCCAACTCCTGTTAATCTGCATTAACCTCTTTCACCAGTATCTTCGGCAATCTCTTGGTAGTCATTCCAGAAGCACTTCCCACTGGACACATTACTTGACAGAAATTATCTAAACACTCTCTCCTACTTAAAATAATCTTCGTCATTTGTGAAGAAGAGTTAGTGGGGTGGAAGACTCGAGGAGAAAAGAGATTGGGAAAAGCAGCTTTGGAAAACAGAAAAAAAGAGCAGGATAGGAAAACAGTGATTCTTTGCTGGTACTTTAGGCTACACTGTGCACTCTCCTGTTTCAATCTTCCTGTCCCCACCACCCTTCCCAATCACCACCCATTCACAAACGCGTTTACCAGTGTCTTTTACAGACTCCTACTTCGGTACTTTCCCTAAAAGTATTACATTCTTTGGGGGTCTGTACAATGACTACTTTTCATTCTGTACTCTCACAGTTGGGGCATTGCGCACAGCCTCTCAGGATTTGAGTTATCAAATTTAAGTTGATGGCTCTCAAGTTGTTATCTCTAATCCAGATGTCTCTCCTAACAGTAGGAACCGCATATGAACGTGAAATCTAGAAACACATATTTTAAACTTTAGATATCTGAAATTAAATACATCTTTCTAATTTTCTCCCTACACTTGTTCTCCTTCCATGTCTCTCCTCTAAATGAAGTACTCTGGCATCTATCCCAGCATGCCAAGGCTGGAAGTTGATCATTGTCATTGGTGCGTTCATTATCTTTACTCTCAGGTTCAACTGATTGCTGAATACAGTTGACCCTTGAACAACATGGGTTTGAACTGCACGGGTCCACTTATATGTGGATGTTTTTCAATAAGTACATTGGAAAAATTTTAGCAGATTTGCCTGAGAATTTGAAAAAAATTGGTAGATAAACCATCTAGCCTAGAAATATTGAAAAAAATCAAGAAAAAGTTAGGTCATAGACGCAAAAATATATGTAGATGCTAGTCTATTTTATCATTTACTTCCATAAAATATACACAAATCTATTATAAAAAGTTAAAATTTATCAACACTTATGCACACAAACACAGAGGATACATGGCACCATTCTCAGTCAAAAGAAATGTAAACAAATGTAAAGATGCAGTATTGAATTATAACTGCATAAAATTAACTATAGTGCATACTATACGACAGTAATAATTTTGTAGCCACTTCCTGTGCTGTTACAGTGAGCTCAAGTGTCGGGAGTATCTGCTCAAAATGCTGTGTTGAGCTAATCATCTCCGAGTGAGAAGTTCATCTCTCCAGTAAATTGCGTATCACAGTAAAAAGTGATCTCTTGGGGTGCTCCTGGGCTTTTCATCGTGTTTAGTGCAATACCATAAACCTTGAATAACACAATGGGATCCAATGAAGTGCCACTAGTCATGCTGGAAGTGCTCCCAAGAAGCAGAGAAAAGTCATGACATTACAAGAAAAAGTTGAATTTCTTGTTATGAAGCGTAGATTGAGGTCAGCAGCTGCGGGTGCCGCCATTTCAGACAGGATTCATCTTGTAAATAGATATCGTAAACTTATCACTTCAATAAATGTACTGTAAATGTATTTTCTCTTGTTTATGATTTTCCTAACAATAGTTTGTTTTCTCTAGCTTACTTTATTTTAAGAATACAGTATATAATTCATATAACATACCAAATATGTGTCGATTAACCATTTATGTTATCATTAAGGCTTCCGCTCAGCAGTAGGCTATTACTAGTTAAGTTTTTGGGGAGTCAAAAGTCATGCAAGAGTGGAGGCGCAAGCCTGTAGTCCCAGCTTCCAGGGAGGCTGAGGCAGGAAGATTGCTTAAGCCTAGGAGTTGGAGGTTGCAGAGAGCTGTGATGACGCCACTGCACTCTAGCCAGTGTGACAGAGTGAGACTCTGTCTCACAGAAAAAAAATTTATATGAGGATTTGCAACTATACCAAGGGTCAGCACCCCTAGGGCCTGTGTTGGTCAACTGTACTAGCAATTTTCTTACAATGTTTCTCTTGAATCCACATCTCTTTTTCTTCCTCACCATTGCCCCGGTTGGGATCAGCTTAAACACTGCACTGGATTTCTAGGAGAGACTCTCAACATGATACACCTGCCTCCAGCCTTCCCACAAGTCCACACTCTGAGCAGCCAGAGTTGCTTATACCATATGCTCACTGGAGCAGTCCACGGCGATTCTTAAATCTGGTCCTTAGACTCTTACACTTTCAGATACGAGTTGAATTCTTTAATACAGCTTACCCAAACTCTTATTGCTGTGTGCCTATGCCTAACTGCTCACTACTTCACGGCCAAGACTCCCTAAGCTCCAAACACTTTGAGCTTCTTTGAATTCCTGAGAGTATCATATTTACTCCTTCAGGAATTTGCATGTATTTTATCTCTAGTCTTGACTGTATTATTTCTACTTTTCCTTCAAGCTTTTTCCGGGAAACTTTCCCTGACCTTGCATGCTTCGGTTAGATACCTTTCCTAAGTTTTATACTAGGTCTTCTTATGCTCTTAAAATGGCACTTATCAGTCTGTACATCAGCTGTCTGTTTAGGTAGTTTATTCTCCATTAATCAGTAAGTTTCTTAAACTTGGTTGTTGGTGGAATGGTGGTCTCTAAGAAAGAATGTTCAAGTATTAATGCCTTGAAACTGTGAATGTTGCCATATTAGGAAGAAGGGTTATTGCCAATGTAATTAAAGATCTTGAAACATAGAGATCATTCTAGATTACCTGCCCTAAATTATAGGCCCTAGATCCAATCACGAGTGTTCTTAAAGAAGACACACAGGGAAGTTTTGATGGATAGAAAAGGAGACAGAAGAGGAAGATGGGTCGTAAGGGGAAGCAGAGACAGGAGTGATGCAGCCGTAAGTCAGGCACAGACAGAGGAGAAGGCAATGTGACAGCAGATGCAGGGATTGGAGCGGTGTGGCCACCAGCCAAGGAACTCAAGTAATGCCAGCAGCCACCCGAGCTGGAAGAGGCAAGAAAGGATTCTCTTCTAGAGTCTCCAGAGGCAGTGAAACCCTGCCAACACTTTGATTTCATATTTCTGGCCTCCAGAACTGTGTAAGAATAAATTTATGCTGTGTTAAGCTACCCAGTTTGCGGTAAGCTTGTATAGCAGTAGGGTATGAATACAGGGTATGAACAGGGTATGAATACAGTTAGGAATTATTTCTGTTTTCCATTTGTTAGTCCTACTGCTTAGCATTTTCTGACCACAATGTAGGCACTTGATAGACATTTCTTGCAAGAATGAAGTGTCATCAATGTGAGTTGTCTTCTATACATTGACCTTATTTGAGCTGAGCTATATGTATACAAACAAGTATGTACAACCCAAATATTAGCAAGGTACATATCCAGATATTAATAAGAAAATATGAATAAAAGATGGGAAACTCTTGTCATACTCATGAATTAATGTCCCATTTACATGTTTTTGTCATGTCAACCTCATCCTGACTAAATATGCTATTCTGTCAAGACTTGACTGGTCCTGATACTGAAAATAACAATGAGATTTCATCAAACATAGACATCTGCACATGCTATAGAAGAAGACATGTCTGACTCCAGTAACTTTTTTGAAAAGAAGATAGTCACACTCAAACAAGTCGATGATATGACAAAGAATAAAATATAATCGTTGAATCTGCTCTTCCTCTAATTATGGCACCCCTGTAGTGTAACTTTTACTATAACATGTGTAGGCACAATAAGTGCCCACATTTAAATAGCTACCATGGCAACTGAGGAGAGCTTTATTTTTGAAACTTTATTAATCCATAAAAAACTTGTAGTTGAGTTCATTAATACAGCCTACATAGGACCACTAAGCAGCACACTTTATTAAAAGAAATAATTTTGGGAGTACAGACTGATGTATTTCAAGGGGTGAATGCTTCAGGCTTCAAGCTATCTATTTGTTTGATTCTCCAGAGCAAATTCCCCCTTGAACGGCCTCCCTTTTTCTGAGAAAGTCGACCTTGATTTACACAGGTTTGTGTTGATTAGCAGTCATGTAGAGGCATGTGGAAGCAAGGAGAGAAAGGGAGAAAATTCGAAAGTAAAACATATGAAAGAGATTAGGAAAAATTAGAGGAACTAGGAAAGGTGCAACAGGCTTTATTTGGCAGAGGCATATTAAATGCAGTGTCTTAGGGGGAAATGTCTTACTATTCTGATAATTAAATAGCACTGTGTTTGATGAGATGATTCCACAATTTTCTTCATAATTGCTAAATTACTTTAAGCACATTAATTATATCTTCTCTTGTTTGTACTAGTATTATGGTCAGCTCTGAATTTTTGAACTTTTCATTCTGACATTACTAAATACCTAGCTTTGACCATCTTTTATTTCAGTTGCTTTTGTCTTCATCTCAAAAGTGTATAAAATGATTTTCAATAAAAGAAAGCTTATTGGCTGTGTTCAGCTTTAAAAAGATGTGCAGAAATATCACAGAGAATTGTTTAAATTGGGTCTTTCCCCCTAATGTTACCAGCTCAAGGGCATTCATTTGTGAAAGTATCTTTACAAATATTCTTATAATTAAAACGAAAATTATACATGCCATTACACATTGTTTTGTGTCAATATTTCTATGCTAAAATGTAACTTTCTTAATGCTGTTACCTAAAAAAAAAATATCTATAGGTGTTGTGTTAGAAGAACATATGTGCATGCATTTTTAAGCAATTTGCCTGATTTGAACACTAAAGAAGTACTTTTCTTATTTATTCTATTTTATATGATTTTGCATTGCTTTTCTGAGTATCTTCAACTACATATTTCTACTTATTTGACACACATCTGTCCTTGTCAGTGATCTTATGGTAATATATTTACTCCGGATGACTAATCAATTTATATATCATTCATGTAGATATATACAAATGCTAATTTCCTTTAATATTTCCTCATGTAAAATGTTTTCATTTTAATTTTCTGATGAAATGTATAAATTTTGATGAAAATTTTTTTAAGGAATATACTTTTAAAACAGCTTCATTCAAGTGCAGCAATCAAATACAGGCATACCTCCAAGAAATGCCACTTTGGTTCCAGACCAGCACAATAAAGTGAATATCACAATAAAGCAAGTCACACAGATGTTTTGGTTTCCCAGTGCATATAAAAGTTATGTCTACACTATACTATAGTTTATTAAGTGTTCAATAATATTACTTCCAAACAATTTACATACTTTAATTAAACATGTTATTGCTAAAAAACGCTAACAATTATCTCATGATATCTTGCCTTGATTTGTTGGCTGCAGACTGATGGTGGTGGTTGCCGAAGGTTCAAGTGGCTGTAGCAATGTCTTGAAAAAGACAACAATGAAGTTTGCCACATCAATCGACTCTTCCTTTCACAAAGATTTCTGTGTAGCATGAGATATTGTTTGATAGCATTTTACCCACAGTAGGACTTTTTTCAAAATTGAAGTCATTCCTCTCCAAGCTTGCCACTGATGTATTAACTAAGTTTATGCAATATTCTAAATCCTTTGTTGCCCTTTCAACAATGTTCACAGCATCTTCTCTAAGAATAGATACCATCTCAAGAAACCACTTTCTTCACTCATCCATAAGAAGCAACTGCTGATCCATCCAAGTTTTATCATGAGGTTGTAACAACACAGTCATATATTCAAGTGCCACTGCTAATCTAGTTCTCTCACTATTTCTAGCACATCTTCAGTAACTTCCTGCATTGAAGTCTTGAACTACTCAAAGTTATCCATGAAGGGTGGAATCAACTTCTTCCACACTCCTATTTATGTTGATATTTTGACCTCCTCCTATGAATCACAAATGTTTTTAATGGCATCTAGAATGGTGAATTCTTTCCAGAAGGTTTTCAATTGGCTTTGTCCAGATCCATCAGAGGAATCACCATCTATGGCAGCTATAGTCTTAAAAAATACTAATATATTTCTTAACTAAGACTTGAAAGTAAAAATTACTTCTTGATTCACTGGCTGCAAAATGGATGTTGTGTTAGCACTCATGAAAATAATATTAATCTCCTTGTACATTGATATCCAGGCTCCAGGTTTATTGTCAATTAGCAGTAATATTTTGAAAGGAATCTTTTTTTCTGAGGAGTAGGTCTCAATAGTGGGCTTCAAATATTCAGTAAATCGTGCTATAAAGGGATACACTGTCATCCAGGCTTTGTTCCATTTGTAGAGCACAGTCAGAACAGATTTAGTATAATTCTTAAGGGCCCTAGAATTTTGAAATAGTAAATGACCATTGGTTTCAACTTAAAGTTATCAGCTGTATTAACCTCTGCCAACAGAGTCAACCTGTGTTTTGAAGCTTTGAAGCCAACACTGAATTCTCTCTAGCTATGAAAGTCCTAGTTTGGAATCTCCTCCAACAGAAGGCTATATTGTGTACGTTGAAAATTCATTGTTTAGTGTAGCCATTTCCATAACTTTCCTCAGCTAGATCTGGATAGCTTGCTACAGCTTCTACATCAGCACTTGCTGTTTTACCTTGCTTTTATGTTACGGAGATGGCTTCTTTCTTTAAACCTCATGAATCAACCTCTGCTAATTTCCAAATTTTCTTCTGCAGCATCCTCATCTTTTTCAGCCTTCATAGAATTGAAGAGAGTTAAGACCATGCTCTGGATTAGGCTTTGGTTTAAGTGTATGTTGTAGCTAGTTTAGCCTTCTAGCCAGATCATTAAGGGTTTTGCCACATCAGAAATAAAGCTGTTCGATTTTCTTAACATTTGTGTATTAATTGGAGTAGCACTTTTAATTTCCTTTAAGAACTTCTCCTTTGCATTCCAAACTTGGCTAACTGCTTGGCACAAGAGGCCTAGCTTTTGGCATATCTCAGCTTTCAGCATGCCTTCCTAACTAAGCTTAATTATTTCTAGCTTTTGATTTAAAATAGGAGACATGTGACTCTTCCTTTCACTTGAACACTTAGAAATCATTGTAGGATTATTAATTGGTCTAATTGCAATATTATTGTGTTTCAGGGAATAGAGAGGCACAAGGAGAGGGAGAGATATAGGAAGCAGCTGGTCAGTGGAACAGTGAGAACACAATATTTATCCGTTAAGTTTTCTCTCTTATATGGGTATGGTGCAGTTCATGACACTCTAAAATAATCACAACAGTAACATCAAAAATCACTGATCACTGATCACCATCAGGGATATAATAATAATGAAAAAGTTTGAAATATTATGAGAATTGATAAAATGTTACACAGAGAGAAAAAGTAAGCACATATTGTTGGAAAACTCGTGCCGATAGAATTGACTAACGCAGGCTTGCCACAAACCTTCAATTTGTAAAAAGCACAATAAAGTGAACCATGATAAAATGAGGCATGCCTGTATTTGCTACAGATATTTGCCATTTTTAAATTTTTTTATTTCAGCATATTACAATGGTACAAATGTTTAGTTACACATATTGCTTTTGCCCCACCTGAGTCAAAGCTTCAAGCTTGTCCATCCCAGGATGGTGAGCACTGCACCCATTAAGTGTGAATATACCCATCCCCTCCCCCCCCACCTGCCCAACACCCAATGAATATGCGCACTTAAGTGTTGATCAGTTAATACCAATTTGCCATTTTTAATGTAAAATATTAGTCTATATATTTTTCAGTCTTATGCTTTTTATTCTTTTTTGCAACTCAAACTTTAATTTGGATATGTCTGTTAATTTACATTTCTTTATCTTGTAAATCAACTTATTTCATGTTTTATTGTTTTCACATCTATTTTTTATTTTCTTACCTAAGGCTAGTTTTAGATAGTATTTTCCTTATGACACTGAAAAAGATACAGATAGATAGTTATAAATTTTTCAAATTGTCAGGTTTGATAGACATATGAGTGCATTGCAAAAAAATGTAGAGAATAATATTCTGCTTCTCATTTAATCAAATATAATTTTATGCTCTGGATTATTAGGTTTATTTGAGTAAGTATAAAAGTTTGAGCTAAAGCAAATTCTTATCGACTCCTAAGTGTTGATAAGAATGATTTTTATTCTTTTTTGCCATGAGGCCAGGCAAAAGATCCATAAAGTAAAGGATAAAAGGTAAGTAGACCTCTCCACTAGCTGATGGCGAATATTCCAGGCTGATATATGCCTATTTCTAGGCAAACATAAACATGTAATAAGCTTCCAAGTCCTTCTATCATGAAAGTAAAATGAAATCAATTATCCTCACTTCAACAGACATCCCCAAAGTTACATATTTGGGAATTACTTTTTGAGTTTTAAGCCACGCTAAATGCTCACTTTATATAAAATAGCATGAAATGGTCCAAATCTGATGTGATGACTGTCCCCTAAGGCCTATTCCATGTACAACCTGATTAGTGATGTACTGTGAACAGTATTAGGAGTACAAAAGTGTAAGAAAATAGTATATAAAATCTAAAGTGTAATATTAAAAACAGCTTTTTTACGAATACAAAGTACAGTATGAAAAAAGTACAGTATGAATTGCTTATGACAATATACAATGGATGTTCAATAAATTGCTGTTAATGGGGATATAAAATTTTACATGAACTTATTTTTGTTCCATTTATTAACAGTGTTTATTGCTAATAACAATTATTATCCGTGAATGGATTCTTGGTTTTTAAATAACTTATTCCAATTTTAATTTGTTAATTTTGTATCCTGTTTAGCCTGAATTTGTTGAAAATGTTAATATTAAGAATAAAATAGAAGGCTGGGTATGGCAGCTCACACCTGTAATCCCAGCTTCTCTGGAGGCTGAGGCAGTAGAATCGCTTGAGCACAGGAGTTTGAGGTTTCTGTGAGCTATGATGATGCCACTGCACTCTAGCCCAGGCAACTGAATGAGATACTGGCTCAAAAAAAAAAAACAAAAAAAAGGCCTAGCTAAAATCTGAACTATTTTGAAATTTTGGTCACTTTTCTTTTTTTTTTTATTATTTATCTTTCCTTACAAAAGCTGTGCTTTGGTCACTTTTTTAATGGTGGTATCTGATATTTTTTGCTTGTTGTGTAGGCATGTAGTCACATTTTGGATGTTACATAAAATGTGTTTATATAGCACGGTAAGGAGAAATTTTATTTCCACTCCTCAGTTCTATTGGTTGCTGACAGTACTGTCCAATCTGATAATATATTATCAGATTTCTGCGTTGTTAAATTAGCCTTGGTACATGGGTTCATATTAGCACAGACGTTGACCTACTGAGTAAACGTTTGTTCCAGTCTCTTAAATGAAATATATTCAATTATGTGAATTATTTTAGAACATGCTTATATGTATATATTTTTTATTTTTTCTGGCAAATAACTATGTTTCTCTAATCCATATTGATCTTTATATTCTAGAAATGCACTGCTTTAGAAAAATTATTTTAACTAGTATTCGAAAATGCTAAAAAAATGTAGTGTTATGTCCTTTCTATAAAACTTTGCATACACATTTTTATGCTCTTGTCATGAATTGAGAAACTTATTTGACATTCAAAAAGTAACCTAAAAAAAGATGAAATATTAAATAAACTTTATTTAATTAGTAATTACATAAACTTTATTTTTAGCCAAGTTTTCATATTTCCTGGCTTTGGCATAATATTTGGAAACTCATTTGTAAGCAGATGCCATAGTATAAAAAGTTAATGATCATATTTCACAGAATTCTATGATTTTAAGTGTAAGTATTTTAAACCAAATAAGTGTGTATTTTCTCACCTACCACACTGATTGCCACTTCAAGATAGAGAAAATAATCTTATCTAACTTTCTTATAAGCCATGAGAAAACTAAGCAAAGAAATTTGCCAAAACCACACAGTGAATTAACATTCATGCCTGGATTTAATTCAAGTCTTAATTTTCCTAAGGCTCATCAATTTTTCCTTTAAACGACATTGCTTTGCAATTTTATCTCTAGTACAACTCTCTTTGGAAATGTCACATTGGAATCTGAGCTTGATTGGTCTGGTAAATTTAGGATACTGACCCCAGTAAACTCTCCAAAAGTCTTCCTTTATAGGAAAACAAACATAATGAAGTGATGTAGGGTTTTTCCTTACATTAGATTCATTGAGGTTAAACAATACATAGTGCTTAATAGATTTTACATATAATGCACGTTTACAATACGTGATGGTTAATAGATTTTAGGAAGAGGGGAGCAATGCTAGTGCTGGGAAAGTGGAGTTGTACCCTTCAAAGACGTGTCCCTAGAAAGTCATGGGAAGTGTTCTCCTTTGTCACTGGCACAGACAAGAGGGGGAAAGGACAAGAGGCGTAAGTCAGACAGGTTTAGATAGAAGAAGCAGAGCCAGTGGCTATAGAGAAAACTGATGAATAAGGGAGCAAAGTGCTTTGTTGTTATGTTTTGGGTTTCCCCCCAGAATGTGGAGATGGATTTACTTTAATTGAAGAACCTTGTAGAGATAACATTTAGCCACAAGTGCAGTATTTTTTAGAGCCAACAAAAAGACTCAAGAGTCATCAGACTAACGACAACACCTGAGTTCACCATTTATTGATAGGCAGAAACCATTCTCCACGTTCCTCTTACCATCTCTACTGTGTCTAGTTTTTAGAAGAAAAATTGACAAACACATTACTTAGAAATTAGGAGTAAATTTGAAAGGATTTATAAGATCATGAGCACATTTTCTGTTTAATTTTCCATGGTTCCCTTTTTATATTACTGAAAGAAAATAATATTGTATTTTACCTTGAAAAATATACAAAGTACTATAGAAAAATGGAAAATGCCTCTCTAAGTTCAGTTATATTTTTTGGCCTTGTTATGTATGTGTGTGTATCTGTGTCTACGTGTCTATGTGTATATACATGTGATGGTTTTGTTTTACTGTTTAGTGTTAAACACGTATTAGGTGCTGAATTATTTTGCATTATTATTTAGGGCTGTAGTTTATAATAACTTATTTATGTCTACAGTTTAATAATATGATTTAGATAGTACTTGAGATATAAAATTGACTAATTAGGCAGATTAGCTATTTATTATATGGAATGTAATATTTGATATCTATAGTGGCATAGATCATTATTTTACATTTTTAGAATTTATGGATATAGCATTAATTTTTAAAGCAAATGACAGTCTCCATTCACTGTGACATCCTAAAACAGAAAATAGTTGTGTTCAATTAATTAATAAATAATAGTTTAGTGTTTTGTATTATTACTAGTATATGTCTACATGTGCTTACATGTTACTTACTTACTAATGCCTAAGTAAATTTTACAACATAATCTTGTTATGTTAAAGACAACCTGTCATATTTCTTTTATCATTAGTCTTCTCATCTTAAAATAATATTAGTTAATAGCAATAATAACCTTATGGGTTTGCTGTAAACAAAGATGAAAAAAATTCAGGAATGTTCTCATAATATAGTGTGTAATTAATAGGAGGAGGAAGTGGAGGAGGAATGTTGACTGCAATATCTATCTATATATTCATTAGATTCTATGTAATATTTGGAACTGAAGGGATTGGAAACGTGGCATTATCACATAGCCATATAATATCACAAAATACTGCAGCTAATAATAACAGTAATAAGATTTCCTCCCTCAATGATTTCTTTCTCCTACGATCTTTCAGTGGTGTGGGCACTGAGACAGTTAATTTGATATCAGAGCCACAAGAAACTAGGGTTGTGCTCTGACATGAAAAAAGTACTAGATGGAAATATGTATTTTTGAATTATGCAAAAATAGTTGATTTTTTTACATCTGATTTTACATACTATCTTTTTGGAAACTATTTGTCACTACTCTTTGTAATTCCGCACTGCTGTCAGTTGGGTCCCCTGTTTACCAGAGTAGAGAGGAGCTGTGCACTCTGGGCTGACAACAACAGTTAAATAATTGCTCAAGGGCAAGTCAGTATCTTTTTATTTTAATAATTATTTCTTAAGAAATGTCTTAGACACTAAAAAGATGAAGAAAAAACACAAAGACAATGCACCTATTCTCATCTTTAGAGATTAAACAGAGCAAATGTAATTGAAGACATCCCAGCCTTGCCATGTACCACACTCTATTAGAGTGTCCCTCTTACTGTTGGTCTCTTATCATTATCCTGAATATGACGTGATTGTCTTTTTCATTCACTTAAATATTTTTTTTATTTGACTACTTTGTTTTCTATGATACAGAAGATTTGTTGTTGTTTCACTTTAACCTGGTAAACTTCTTCCATCTTCTTTTGTAGTTGTCACTACCTGCCTTGGTGAGGTGAGGGACACATGTTCACATAAGAATTGGGTGGTGGCTATCATAGAAGATTGTTGGAATACAAGGGAATAGATCAAATAACTGAATGTGTGAGGGAAAAGGGAAGCTACATTTCTTTTCATCAGAGAAGGGAGTTAATGTGGCAAAACAGAAAACTGGAATGAACCCTAAGGTATTAGGTTTGAATGGAGACATCAGTGTGAATTTATTTTTTGTAATACAATTCTAGATATAAAATGAATATAGACATAAATATGTGCATATAAATACTTAATAATTATAAAGGGAGAAAAGAGCAATTTTACAGTGAGAGATATTGGCAGGTGCTACAATAAGTGACTAAAATGATCACTTAATAATGGAGCAAATTGAAATTGTGGGCTAGCTGATAGGATGCAATGAAAACACAGTAGGACTCTGGTATTCCTTCTAACGATACACAACCTGACTAAAATTATTAACAGGCAAAACACAAATTGATACATAAAATAACTGGCCTATAAGCTTCAGAAAGGTCAACATCATGAAAATCAAGAAAAAATCTAGACTCTAATCCATACTGAAAGAAGCTAAAGAAACATTACTACTAACCGCAATGCATAGTGGTGAACTAGACCATCTTTCTATAAAGAATATTTTTGGGAGCAACTGAGGAAGTTTGGGGGGATCTGAGGTTTAGGTCATGATAATTAATCAATGTTAATATCCTGATCCGGATTGTTGTATGGTGATTTTGTAGGGGAGTATCAATATCCAGGGTGATGGGATGTCATGTTAGCAACTTAATATTAAATTGTTCAGGAAAAAAATTATTTGTACAGTATTTGAAACTTTTCTAAAGTTTGAAATTGTTTCAAAATAACATAAAGGGAAAAATGCCTATGAGGATATCACTAATTATGTATGACATTCCCTGTTTAGAAACATTTACTCAACTTTCTTATCAAATCATCCCTGAGAAATTATTCTCAAAGCCTAGGAGAACACTCTTTTGTCTTTGATAAGTTGGTATGTTATTAGCTTACATGATGAGAGTCATAGATTCCTGGCTGTTAGGGCCCCAAAATAAATACTGTGCTCATTTGGTATAAATTTCTTCCTTAAGAGCGTTCCATACGGTTTTCTCCCTTCACTCTTTTGTCTATTTCTTTCTTTTATTATTGTATTTAAAAGTTTAAAATTTATCATTCCTGTCTTTATTTGAAACACTTCTTTTTTAGGAAGGTACCGAGACATTTAATAAACATTGTTTTCCCTTTTTCTGTCTCTTCCGTCTTTCCCCCAGGGCCATGGACCTCATAGATATTCAACACAGAGCTAAATAGATCCTGTTTTTCTTTGCAACAAAATTACACAAATATACGCATTTATACATTTATTTTCAAAACATGAGTTTGTAACACTAGTTATAGGTGCTTTTTTGTGCATATTTTGAGACTTAAGGTATAAAGAACTTAGGCTAGACGAGAAAGTGCTGATGCAGGTTTGAAAAACCTTGAGCGTAAATAAAAATCCAGAATTTTTTCATGTAGCAGCTCAGATAACATAGGCGACAGAAAAGTGTGCAGATTCAGGATGTGGGGAGACATATACAACACAGGCACAAGGCTGACTTTCATGGCATTATTGTAACAGGGAGTAAGTAAGGAGAAGAGCTGCTGTTAGTACTGCAGGCTGCTCTAGTCCTGCTAAAATCTGCTTTCTCAGACTTCATAACTTGATGAATTTTTAAATTTGTTCATAAATTTACATAGTATTCTACAATCTCTGATTTTTGTTTAATCTGCTTTACTGATCGGTCAGAAATTTATCTGGAAGCTAAAATTATATAACATACTTTCTGGTGTATCTATTTAAGGAAAAATAAGGTCCTTGGTGACTTAAGTTACAAAGTTATATTTCATAAATTTATTCCTCCACTTGACTGTCTTTTGCTTAGTTTCTACATGTGTGTCAGCTTTGATCTTGGTAACTCCACTTACGGGCCCCACCCCAAACACACACACACACACACCTGCACACTCACACATTCACGTCTGCATAAGTATGACTGAGGTATACGCTTTGCTAGAAATAAAAGGGGCAGCAATCAAGGGCATAAAAGAATTGGAAGAAGAAAAGGGATGTAATAAAAATGAATGTGAAAATTTTGAGTTACCAAGGTTAAAACTAAGTGAATGAAAATTCACAAGTGGAAAGGTGAAATCCAAGATTCATTTTCTTAATCTTTCTGGACCAAATGAAACTGGATGTATCATGACTTCTAGGCTCTTTATCATGCCTTTCATTTCAGCAATAATTTATTCATGAGTCTTAGAGATTTTCTGCATCATGTAAATGTATCATATCTTGACAGTTTTTTTCCTCTCTTCAGGCTCATCCTACTCCATTGTAATTTATTTAAGTATTTTAGTGTTTTAGAGGATTGTGGATTAATGATGCATTTAAACTGCTTTAGAATGACCTTAGGCTAGGTAAATTACTGAAGCAGTGCCAGCCAGGGATATTTATTGTCATGGCAGTGAGCTTTTACTTTCTTGTTAAACCACATGGCACACAAAGTAACTTAAAATAATTCTGTAAGCATTACAAACAGATTTTAATAAGAGGGAAATAACTGTTTATACTCTTTGCCCTTCTATAAGCATATTTAATTCTATTTTTCACAAAGATTGAGTGACTATTAACAAGGCAGATTTGAAAAGAAGTGTGTCCCTAGAATAGAACTGTCCTCAGGCCTAGGCCCCATAGTTGAGATCTCTGCATCTCACAATCATACATGCAAAGATAAATGTATTACAGAAACTGCAGGCACACCTGTCACTTAGAATCCCTCATTTGGCACTGGAATACTGCAATCCATAGCATCAGACATCAGCTTTGTGACTCTCACCACTCAAGCCTTGGGGAAAAGCTCCCCCATCACTCCTGCCCAGTGACATGCCCAGAGAAGGCCGTGATCTGAAAGTGAGGACATTCTGTGATGTCCTCACTGATGTTTACAACAAACATTGCTTAGGAGTGTGGGTAGCTTTTGGAGAGGAGGAGCACTCAGGTGACAGAAAATACAAATTCATTAACTTGTCAAATTATTTTCTCTCATACTGCATGATGCAGTAGATTTTTGGGTAACAAAGTATAATATTCCAAGGGTGCCAAGCCAAGCATCTATTATCCTGCTTCTTATGGTGTTGCAATTTATGTCCAAAAACACTATTATTTCTCAAAATCATCTTAATCCTTCTTTTCTCTTAACATTTTCTTCTGGCCCCATTTACCCCAGCTGTAAAATTATACAGGTTTATGTAGAAAATTCTGACAGCTAAATTACTTAGAAATAGCTATAGGTGCCTCTCTCAAGAGGATGTAAGGGACCTTTTCGGTTATGGTCATAGCAACCCACATTATGTTTTAGTGAAAACTTGCCTGCCAAAATACTTAAAACTTTGTGCTACTTGTACTCAGAGTAGCTCTGACTACAAAACTCCTATAAGATTCCTTCCCTGATGGATCTTTTAAAGAGTTTCTTTTCTGGCTAGCTTCCCTACCATATTATCAGTCATAAAGAGAAATCATCATACCTCCAAATATTTATTTCAATAGGCTGAATATGTGAAAAAGTTTAAAAAAATGAAAAAAAATTATTTTCAGGATTCAGAATTGAAATAAGATTATTAATGGTTGATAAAATAAGAAAACATAAATGAAATTATTAAAGTAAATATACCAATTTGATTATATCAATGACAAAAATGAAGCTAAACTATTAATGTTTAATCTGTGTATTGCTGAAATACCAGCCACAGAAAACAATAAGTTGAAATAAATGAACATTTTCATTGTTTTACAAAAAAATATAACTTTGGTTTAAGTGAATTACTAAAAACAAAAACAAAAACAAAACCTTTCCATTTTCATGCACTGCTTTAAAAAATTTGGTAGAAACATCTTTGTGAAGATGGCACTAATATGTTGGTAAAGAAAAAATGTGTCTAAGCCAGATTTTTAACGTAAATCCAGATACATTCCTTGTGCCAATTGTAATGGAAAGCTTAAATATATATA
>CAUYSK010066450.1:0-72391 GCA_963575035.1 Avahi laniger
TTTCTTATGATTGAGTAATATTCCATTGTAAACATATACCAAATTTTAGTAATCCACTCATGGATTGAGGAATGGAATATTAACACAGACAACAACTTGAATGAATTTATAAAGAATAATGCTAAATGAGAGAAATCAAACTACATGCAAAAGACTACATGGTTTATAAGTAATGATTCTGTTCATATAAAATTCTGAAAAAGGCAAAAATCGTAGTGACAGAAAGTAGATCAGAGGTTACCTGAGGCTGGGGATCTAGGGAGGAAGTTGCCTACAAAGGGGTGCAAGGAAACTTTTTAAATAGATGGAAATTATGTAAATCTTTATTATGGTTATGGTTATACAGTTGTGCACAATTACCAAGATTTGTCAAACTATACACTAAAATGGTTGAATTTTGTTTTATATTATATACTTTTATATGAAAGTGTATCTTACTAAAAATGAAGGTGCAACACCATCCAAAAAAATAACAGCTGATCTGTCTGATTCCGTGATCTCTGCCTTTCCCATCTTCCTGCCCCCTCATCCCTACCTAGCCTGTGTACCTCTGGAACCTCCCTCTGACCTTGAGGAAGAACCCCCTGTGCCTCTCCAGGGTCAACCCCTTTGTTCAAGATCCCATGTCTCCTCCAGCACCAGCCACTTTGGATTCAGGGTGGGGGTAGGGGAGGGCCCACCAAAAGGGTATAAGAAAGTGGGCTGGGAGCCCAGACTCGCCAGGCCTCGGACAGAGTTTAGCCAAGGACTAGCTCAAATAGGGCTGTATCATTCACTCTCCAACTCTGGAGTCATCTTATTTTCCACTAGGATGTTAGACTCTACCCTCCAATGTGTCCCCTGCCCAATATCTTTTAAGGTCAGTCTAATTTCTTACAGCCTGTTCTCACCTTAAGTGGGTGCCCTGAATCAAATATGGTTTCTTTCCTACAGGAATTGTCAGGCTCTTCATAGAGGTTGATGGCATTGTGAATCTCCAAGGGAGGAACACTGATTATGAGTCTCCCTGGCATATTTGACCAGCGCCCACACAACACACCCGAGGGCCTCTGCACAAAACAAGCCAGTTGTTATCATGTCTCCCAAGAGACTCCCCAGCCCCAACCCTGCCAGGTCAAACAACAGAACCCTTCCAAAGGGGCTGAAAGGTCAGAGGTTTTGCCCTCAGGGGAAAGCAACAAGTGGGCCTGAGGGAGGCAGAACTCTCTCCCACTACCTTCTCTTGTGAATGCACAAAGGAAGGCTTGTGAGATTGGACACCACGGCAGCTCTGGGTCAGCCTTTTCCTGGATAGCCAGGTTTGGTGAAGACAAGATGGTGTCTGAAGGGAGTGCCATGTGCGTCCTGGAGTTGCGAGCTCAGTTCTGGATTCTGCAACCCCAAGCCTCGAGCCCCTCTCTCCAAAGTCTTGGCTTTGGCCCTGAAATCCTGCAGTCCTGGAGTCCCAGAGTCCAGCACCACCCAGAGTACCCCTCATAGCAGCATCCCCACCCGGCTGCTCCTTGGCGGAACCCAGGAACCCAGGAATCCAGCCCAGAGCATGGAAAGCAAGCCCTGAAGTCGTAAAACCAGCTGCACGATGCTGAGCTTGCCAGCTTCCTACCCCAGATACCCACACCAGTCCTGACAAGATCTGACATGAGCCACCTCTGTGGGGAAAGCGAAGAGGAGGCGGAACTGAACATGAGAACACCTTCACCCTGGCCCACCCCAAACCCCGCCTCGTGGAAGGAAAGAGATGAAGGAAAAAATGCCTAAACCCTCAGCAAAAGAAGGCAGGAGAGGGATGTCAACACAATCCTAGGAAGCAGAAAAGAAATAGAGATGATTTCTTTCCACTACTGAGTGTCTGGAGGAAGGAAAAAAGATGGCTCAGCAGAGTTTCCAACAAGTTTAGAAAATAGAGGCCACAGACACCTCTGCAAAGGGGGCAAGAGTGAGGCTCAAAATAGGGAGGTTGGTAAGAACCTTATGCAGGGGAGCTCTCTCCAACAGCCTCTCCCCCACTGAAGGGAGGATCACCCCTTTACCCCATATCGGTCCCTCTGCCCCACTGGAGAGTTACCATGTGGAGAGAATGTGGAGGGGATGGTAGTGGTGGGGTCCTGGCCGTGCTCAGGCCTGCCAACCCCACCAGCTCCCCTTCTTCATTCGGCTCTCCAAACGCCGGCTGCCATTCTCCAGGTGGGAGATTCAGAGGATGATTCACTAGGAAACTGGCCCAAGGGAAATGACTACATGTTCTGCTACTTTGGGGTCCCCAATATCAGTGCCAGAACCTTATCTGATCCTTTTTCTGTGAGACCCGCCAAGAAACCAGCTCTGCCCCTACACGGGGTTTCCATCAGCTGCTAAACACCTCATTCTGAAATAGGACCAGACAGCCAAGAACTAAAGTCATTGTAGGGAAGCCTTAACTACGAAAAACGGAGACCAAAACAAACAAACAGAAAAAAGGAACTCCAAGGAAACAGAGATAATGTGGAGATCAGAATAAGAAAACAATTTTTATTACAATTACTACTCCAGAGGGATAAGAGAAGATCATTAAATCATGTAACAAGAAGATGATGTTATAAAAAGGAACTCTAGACAAAAAACAGCTCTTAAAAATTAAAAATGATGCAAAAATATAGAAGAGTTGAAATTAAGACAGGTGGGGGAGGAAATTTCCCAGAAAAGGAAATATAATAGGAAAACGGGCTTAGAAATTAGAGAATCATTTTGTGAGTTCTAACATCCAAATAACTAGAGTTCCGAAAGAAAGAACAGATAAATTGGAGAAAAGTAACAACAAAATCATATGAGAAAATTTTGATTAGGGACATGCGGTGCCAGATTGAAGGGCTACCCGGGACTCAGGACAAAGGACAAAAACATCTCAAAGCACATCACTGGGAAATTTCAGGACATCAGACATGCAGAGAAAATCCTAAAGCTTCCAGAAAAAGGGAAAACCGTTTCTATCCAGGGATCAGCAGTCAGAATCACACCATTTTTCTCAATAGCAACACTGGAAGCAAGAAGACGATGAAGCAACTCTTTCAAAATATCGAAGGGAAAATTATTTCTAACCTAAAATTTCATATCCAGCCAACTATCAATAGTGTATGAGGGTAGAATAAAGACACTTTGAGACACAAATCGTTTTTTAAAAATATGCCTCCTGCAGATCTGTTCTTAGGAAGCTACTATACAAGTAAACTCAGAAAGAGGAAGGCAAAAGATCCAGGGCACGGGACACTAACCAGAAGAGAACTGAAGGGAAAGCCCACCATGGAGATGGAGGGAGATCTCAAGATGAAAGCTCTTTGGTAGGACCAGAGAGCAAGCTGTCCCAGCTCTCCAGGAGGGATGCCGTCCTACTGAGATGGACCTGATAGGATACCAATGGGTCTACATTCATTGAGGGGAATCTTAAGAGTTCTGTGTGTCCATTTGGGCATAAATTAATGCTAAATAAATAGAACACCAAATAAATGAAAAATGAGGCAAAATTTAACTCCAATCAAAACAAAAATTGTATAAGAAGGAAAGTTAATCATGGCATAATATGCGATTCTACTATTAACAATATTTACGTAATCACAATAATATAAACATTGGATGGTAATTTAGGCAAAAATGTCATGTAACCATGTCAAGAGGATGGAGGCGAGAAATGTGTGTGTGTGTGTGTGTGTGTGTGCGTGTGTGTGTGTGGTGGGTAATGCTCATTTTTCATAGTAGGAAGTAGGTAGATAATACCTAAAATGGGAACATAATGAGTTAAAAGACAAGAATATTTTATAGAAATTTAAGTGTAAATACAGAACATCTAAAAGAGTTTTAAGTGATTGTCTCTTTGGAATGGAACTTGATGGAACAGGGTACTGCTTTCTTACATTGTAGAACTATTTGACTATTTTTCTTTTTGTATTGAGGCATTCTTAATATATAATAAACCTCTCCTATTTAGAGTGCAAACTTTGATAAGTCTTGTCATACGTACACCACAATCTTGATAGACAGTGAACATACCCAGTGCCCTTTATGGTCCCTCCTTCCCAAGATTATTCCTGGGGGAGGACAGATGGGTGTGTGCAGGTCAATCACCACCTAAGAATAGCTCAACATTTCCTGCTTTCTTTTTAGTGAACCGAGGGGTCTGTGTTTCTAGTGCAGGTTCTCCGATGTCAGCCTGGGGATGACACCTCACAGTCCAACTTGGCTTTCAGCACTCAGCTTGAGAAGCACCTCCTCAAGGAAGCCTGCCATGACTGCCTTGCTGTGCCCACAGTCCCCTCCTTTAAGATGTAACGCACCACTCTGTAGTGTTCTTGCCTTTTCTTCCTGCACCCAGTAGCCTGCAAGGATGGAGACCCCATTTGACTCACAGGGGCTGGCTCAGAGAGGGTGCTCAGGAATGTTTGTTGATTGAATGTATGAAACACATGACAGAATAGCTGCATGGAAGGATGAATGGGTGAGTGACTGCAAGGTGTTTCCCCAATGTCAATGATATAAGGCTGTTTGTGTTAAAACAAAGATGCTGTCTCTTTAAAGACCATGTGAAAGTGCAAGAGACTGAAATGGAAGGAAAGCTCAGAAATACAACTGAAGCCATTAGTCCATTCTTGGAGGGGTCTAGGAGATATTTGTACCAGGAAGAAATCCTGTCCCAAACATCTCTTCCCCCATTTCCTCCCCTTCCCTCCATCCCCACCCTCAATCCCAGACCCAAGCTCCACCTAGGGAGCCCTGGGCTGAGCTGACCCCCGCAGCTGGGGATGTGGCTCACTAGGGGGCACTCTTCCTTCACACCGGCCCTGCCCCAGCAGCCACGAACCCAGCCCTGCGCTCTTTCCTACAAGGACTGCAGACTCAGGGTCCTCCTCACATTCCCTGCAGCCTCTTGCTGAAAGCAGAAGATATTCCAGACAGCAGTGGCATGTGCATCAAATCAGTACCCACTTAGTACAAGGTAGCTTTGCAGAAAAGGCAGATGTCTGGGGTTATTTCAAAATGGTCTTCCTTTATGCACTGGACTGAATGTGCCGGTTCTTAAATCCCCACTCCATTCCTTCCCCAGCCTGACGGCTGCCCAGACAAAAATAAACTGTGGGGTGCACTCCTGCAGTTTATCCATTGGTTTGCCAGTATCCACTAGACACGTCTTCCATGTAGGACTGGGAATTGTGGAGGTTCTGGGCAGCCACAGACCCCAGAGAAGGAGGAGGAAGTAGGAGCAGTGTTCAAAGCTCTCTCCGCATTTGCAGGAAGCATCCCAGCCCTGGGCACCAGATGCAAAGTGCCACAGAGTAATGTAAGGGGCTCAAGGAGCATGTGTAGTTTGGAAAGTTAAGGCTCCTTCATTTTTTAGGACAGCACCCTCTAAGCTAAACCATTATGGGGCCTAATTTCACAAATGCTCCAACTATGGAGGATTTAGCCCCCAAAGACACAGACCCTGTGAGGCCACTTGTGCCTGATGCATGGGAATGAAAGGGAGAGGGGGCAGTGGTGGAAGAAGAGGGCTTGGGAGATAAAACCTAGAGGCAGTGATGGAGGGAGGGGTGGAGAAGGGGTGAAGAGTGGGCACGGGTCTGCAGAAGGACAGAGAGAAGAAGGCCTTCACTTGGCTCCTCTTCTGCTCTTGGAACTACAGTGTTGGAACATCCATCCCAGTGTTCAGGCTCTTCCTGTGAATTTGCTTCCTGCCCCAGATTCTAGTAGGCTTCCTGTTCCCATAACCTGTCAAAGAGAGTGTTCAGGGGGAGCTGGAAGAGGGACTTTCACAACTAGCAGTCTTCTTTTGATGTTGCCATCTGTGCCCAGGAGCCTCTCCTCCACTAATCAACCATTTGGGAAGTAAGGGGGACCATTTCCTTCCCAGCTCCATGGCAGGGGGCTGCTAGGGTCCCGCTAAGAACTTGTCTTCGTATTCTTGTTGGGTGCAGCAGAATGCAGCTGCAGGGCCAGACTGAGGCCACACACCAGGCACAGACCCAAACCCAGGCTAAGGAGGGGCAGGGTGTGGGTGCCTAGATCCCTTGCGAAGCATGAAGCACGGTACACACCTATGATGTGGCCACACCCCTGGGAGCTGCACTCTTTAGAGCAAAGGCCTCTAACCTGGCTTACTTTGAGAATTGGGTCACCTCTGCATCTTTCCTGGGCAGGATTCCTGACCCAGCCAGCCACACTTTCATCTGGGAAGAATCATAATCCGTGGCGGGAGGAGGGGCAGTAAAGGAGAGGGGCACAAGGCAGACCAAGAGAGACAAAGGCGGGGGAAAGCAAGCCCTGGCTCACCAGGTGAGCCTCTCTTCCCCTGTTTTAAGTGGAAGATTCACAGCAAACAGGTTGGCCAGCCCAGTGCCCCTCTGTGCACACTTGCCTCTGGCACATCTGAGCTGTGGTCACCCTCTCACCCAACCACCCTGCAGAGCCAAGGGTGGCTGCCAGCTCAGGGAGGCTCCACTGAGGCTCCTGGCCTGGCCCTGCCTGGGAGGTCCTGCCCTCTGTCCTTGCAGAGAGGAGGAGACTAGAAAAAGAAGAAAAGTACGTGCAAATTTCCCATCTGGGTTTCGGGATCCCTCTCCTCCTTCCGTCCCTTTGGGACTCAGAGGTTAGCAGTCACAGGGGCTCGTTTTGATCTGCAGCAGGCTTGCCTACTCCAAAATGTACCTCCTTGACTCCAGCTGCCTTGAACTGGCCCCTTTCTGCAACCATCTCAGGAATGTTTGTCAAGCATTTTGTCAGGTGTCCCTTCAAATGCCCCTGAGAGACAGGACTATCTCATGTGGCCTTTCCCCTGATTGTGCAACCTCAGAGTGCACATGCCCACGCCCACTCTCATACCTCCAACAAGTGTTTCCAAGAAGAACGCTGTCCATAAGGTAAGGCTACCTGGGGAGCTCTTCCTTTACATTTCTAAAATTCCTACCTACTCTGTCTAGTTAGCACAGTAGTATACTAGCCATAGCTTCTTTTGTGAGGTGGTCCTTGGATGGCCAAATATCCCTTAGCTTGTCACAAATAATCCATTTCCTCATTTGTCTCAGATCCATTCACTATTTGAAATGCAATATTTGACTTCCAAGTAAACCACATGCACACACATACACACACTTTTTGGAAGAGCTTTATTAAAAATTAACAACCTCTCTGGCTATTGAGCTTTCGAAATTTCCTTGTCCCTGGTCCCCTCCAGTGAATTTGGTAATTGCAAACTCCATGCTGCAGAAGGAGGGGGAGACTCAGCAGGAGTAGAAATCAGCACTAACTCTCCAGGCGGACAGAGGCCATGGACCTGTTGAGAGGCCCTGTGTGGTCAGGCTCAGGAATGGCAGAGAGCTGGTGGCTGGTCACGTGTCAGAGCAGGCTTTCTGAAGAAGGGGTTTTCACTGTCACAGCCTAGTGGGAAGGTAGGGGAGGCAGGGTTCTGGGGGCAGAGAAGATTCCATGCAGAGGAGGAACAGCAGGAGCCACAGAAGTAGGCGAAAGGGAGGGCCCCAAGCTGGTGGGGGAAGGCGAAGAAGAGACCTGAACAGGGAGAAGGCAGGTGGAGAGAGGGGGGGGCTCCCAGAGTCTGCTCTGTTCATCTAGAGACCCCAAATCTGATGGCCACAGAGGGGTTTTGAGAATGAGAAACCGAGCAGTCTAGTGGTTACCTGCCTCTCTCTGTGTGTGACTCTGGGAAAGCTACTTAACCTCTCTGAGCCTTGGTTTCTTCGTTTATAACACAGGGATGATAGAACTCCCTCGGAGAGTGACTGGGAGGGCTGAATCGGATGACTAGGCGAAAAGCGGGTGATGGCACACCGTGCGTTCTGCGTAAAGGGGCACCGATTGCTACCTCGGGGAAGGGTTGGACAGAGCGCCTGGCGGCAGGTGATTCAGTCTGGCAGGTGGGTCAAATTACCCAGATATTTCAACCCAGATTCACATTTCCTGTGGAGACAGGTCGTAAATGAGTTGGTGAAGGTGTTTGTAAACAAAAGTGCAATTCAAAGGTTCCCGCAGGGAGTGAAAGCAGTGGGGGGTTGGGGAGGGGCTCGGTGGCTGGAACCCGAGTTACCTCTTCCCCCGGGGCACCGTCCAAGCTGAGCCGATACCGACTCCTTTGCAGTCCCCCCACCCCTCTCGGTCCCCCCACATCACACACCCGCAGGAGCCCCCTGCCGCAGCAATCCTCGGGACAAGCGATATACGTCCCTTGTCTCGCCGTTGGGTTTAGGGATGAAGGGCGAGAGTGAGACGGGGACGGGAGTGGAGGCGGCAGTGGGCCCCAGCAGCGCCAACGGCAAAGCAGGGCGGAGCGGGGGGACACAGCGCGGCCTCGAGGGCGCTGGGCGGCCCGAGAACGGAGCTCAGGGGCCGGCAGGGCGCCCGGCCGCAGCGCCGCCTCCCCGGAGGAAGGCGGGGGCCGGGAGGAGGGAACGGGAGGAGGCGGAGGGCGGAGGGCGGAGGAGGGCGGCGCGCTGAGAGGTTATTTGTGGTTCGCTTTGATCCGGAGGGGGAACCTGAAACTCTCACATTCCTGGCATAGCAGCCGCCTCCGGCGCGGGCCGACCCTGGGGCTGCGCGCTGGGGCGCGAACCGCCAGAGCGTCGGCGCCACCGCCAAGAGCACATCTCCGCCGCCGAGCTGAGCCGAGCCGAGCCGGGCAGTGTTGTCGGGGCCGACTGCGCCGGGCACCCGCGGGCCGCAGCGGTAAGAAAGGCCGCTTGGCGCTCCGGGGCGCGCGCGAGGCCGGCAGAGACGTGCCCCAGCCGAAGCCCGAGAATCGGCGCGGCGCGGCCTTTTCCGGGAGTCAGAGCCCAGCGGACCGAACGTCCTTAGGGAGCCCTTTCGAGGCACCCGCAGTGCTGGACAAGGGCCGCTCCGCCCGGGGAGCCCCGCGCCATGCGTTTTGGGGGGCTCTCAAGGGCTCACGGGTCTCCTGGGGCCGGGAGAGGGGGCAGACTTGGGGGAGAGCAGGGTCGGTGTTTGGGGTTGCGGGTCGAGCCGGGGGTAGGGGGCAGTGGTAGCGCGGAGAAGAACTGGAGGCGCCTCTTGGAGCTCCAGCTGCAGGGCGGTTGGGGGCTGATTTGGTTAGGTGGGGGTTACAGGTGTCTTTACCCCCAACTAGTCCAAGAATTCCTCTTTGTCTTCCTTGGAAAATCCTCTCTGGAGCCACGAATTGGCTCTCACTTAGAAAGAATGCAGCCTGCTGTCCAGCCCGGTGACGTCAGCGCTGGAGTATTTGGAAAACAAAGAGGGCTCGGGGAGAGGGAGGGAGGCGGACCCGCGACGCTTAAAGACCTCTCGGGGCCGCGGGCTATCCTCATCGGCTCGCCCCGGGCGCACCGCTGGCCACGGGTGCTCGTGGTAGGGCGGGAGCCCTGGCCGGGGGCGATCTGCTTTAGGGACTCGCTGTGCTTCCTTGGGCGAGTGGGACCCCAGGCGAAAGCCGGGATGTGTGCTTGGTTAGGAAAGCGGCTTTGAGAGAGCGCGGCGCGCTAGCGCAGCAGAAGGGCACGGCCGCGGTCGGAGAAGCAGATTTCAGTAACAGCTCAGCCTTTTGGTATCTGAAAGGATGTGCATCTGAGGGACTTCCCTGGGACAAATTCGCGGTGAGAGGCCTCGGACGTGTTCTTTGCTCCCAGTCCAGGCACACCGTTGGCGTGCTTGGAATCTGTCGCGAAGGCTGCGCATTCCTTCTTGCCGCTCCCCTGTCCTCTGCGGGAGTAAGCCCAGACAGTGATTAACTTAGGAGACGCTTGCAGGTGAAACTTCAGGGCGAATTTACTCTTGTTTGCTTGTTTTGCCTCTGGTAACGCTGGAGTCTTGCACTTCCACTCCTCACTGGGGAGAGAGGGTTGGTTGGGGGCCAGGAAGGGTGGGTACAGAGGTGCTCTCCACACTCATCCCCCACTCCCCAGCTCTGGACATCTGGAGTCCTGAGGGGAGAAGTGGATTGGGAATGGCTGCTCTGCCAACGTGCCAAGCCCAAACTGAGGCAGGGCACTGGGGCTAGTGTTGTGGCAGAGGAGGGCCACATCCCTCCCACTACCACCCCCGTCCCCATACACAGAGGACCCTGGCAGTGTGGATTTTGTTGGATTTTTGCTGAATCCCACTTAGGAGGTTTGTGTTGGAGGAGGCTGTGGAAAGGAAGCTGGGTGAGGGAGATGGGCAGCCTTCCAGGCCATGAGCTACTTACTGGGAGCCCAGGCTTAGAAGGGAACATCTTCCTTAGATATTATCTCCCTGTGCTTTAGGTCCACAGTCCCCAGCCCCAGGTCCCTGCAACCAAGGGCCTCCCCCTTTCCCCCTTACTCCTCCAGTTGGCCCAAGTCAAGATGCACTTTCTTGATGCTGACATCAAGAAAGATGCTGAGTGCCCATCTCCTGTGTGCCTAGAGGACCAAGTAGCAAGAGTGTGTGTGCAGGGAGAGATAATCAGAAAATCAAAGCTGTCATGCCATGCTCTCTTTTTCCTGGAGCTCCTGTGTAGTTACTGTCATGCAGAGACTAGGCGACTGACCCACTGACCTTAGTGGGTGGCAATTGTTTGCCTCATCTCACAAAACCATTGTTGTATTATAGCCTTTCTTTTTTTTTTATTTCTATTCACCAATTCGGTGCAATTCCTCCTTCCCACTCACCTTGCAGAATGACTGCCAAGGTCATCCTATGACAGGGAGCCCTGAAGTCATTCTATCAGCAGCCCTGGTGAAGCAGAGCCCTGGCCTGTCCTCCAGGAGCTCTTGTTCTGGGAGAGTGAGAGATGCGGGCAGTGGGCTCAGGAGGGTAGAGGGTGGTAGGTTGGTTGTGCCAAGGCCAGACTTGAGCATGCTTCATTCTTCAAATGGTCCTGGGAGCCATTTGCCTAGGGCTTCTACTGGGCTATGTTTATTCTTTATCACCTGCCAATAAACTGGGATCTGTCCACCCTGGGATTAGATAGCTAAGTGGTTAGATCTGAACTAGGCCTACTCTGGAGTCGCTATCAGTTGTGTGATAGGTGGCTGACTGCAGGGAGCCATGGTTCCTCCTGGTCAGTTGCCTTCTGGTTTGCTGTTGTCTTTCTTCAGGCATAGTTAAGTCTCCATGAATATCATTATAATGGTAATCATTTGCCAAGGATTTACCTCAAGCTCAAGAGCACTGCCTCTTTTAATTCTCAACTCCATGAGACAGGCAGTATTCTTTGCATTTTTCTGCTGGAGAAACAGAGGCTCAGAGGTTAGCTAACTTGCCTTAATCAGTAGGTAGCAACATGGGCACTTGCACAAACTCAGGCTGTGTGAACCGCCAGCCTTGCCCTTCACCTTCATGCTTTCAACCAGACTGCAATGCTAGAAAGTCCTCCCTTTTCCCATGGGCTCCTGTTGATTGTTCTTCTCTCTCTTTCTCTTGCCAGGTGCTCGGGGCCAGGTGCTGCTGGCCATTGTCCAGGTAGGTGTGTGCAAGCCAAAGAAGCATGAGGACGCTGGAAGACTCCTCGGGGACAGTTCTGCACCGTCTCATTCAGGAGCAGCTGCGCTATGGCAACCTGACCGAGACACGCACACTGCTGGCCATCCAGCAGCAGGCCCTGCGGGGTGGGGCTGGAGCTGGGGGCACAGGGAGCCCCCAGGCCTCCCTGGAGATCCTGGCACCTGAGGACAGTCAGGTGCTGCAACAGGCTACGAGGCAAGAGCCCCAGGGCCAGGAGCACCAGGGCGGTGAGACCCACCTGGCAGAGAACACCCTCTACCGACTATGCCCACAGCCCAGCAAAGGCGAGGAGCTGCCCACCTATGAGGAGGCCAAAGCCCACTCACAGTACTATGCAGCCCAGCAGGCCGGGCCACGGCAGCACGCTGGGGACCGGGATCCTCGCGGAGCCCAGGGAGGCAGTCGGCGACAGGATGAGGTTCTGCGGGAGCTGAGGCATGGGCATGTGCGCTCCCTGAGTGAGCGGCTCATGCAACTGTCCCTGGAGAGGAACGGCGCCCGGGCCCCCAGCCACATGAGCTCCTCCCACAGCTTCCCGCAGCTGGCTCGCAGCCAGCAGGGACCCCCACCTAGGGGCCCTCATGCCGAGGGCCCGGAGCCCCGTGGGCCCCCACCTCAGTACCCACACGTTGTGCTAGCTCATGAGACCACCACTGCTGTCACTGACCCGAGGTACCGAGTCCACGGCAGCCCGCATTTCCAGCATGCTGAAGTCAGGTAACTGCCCCCGCCTTGGTCTTTCATGCCGTTGCCTTTCTCCCAGTGCAGATCACTCCCTGTGTCAGCACTGGCAAGATCCCCTCTCCACCCCCACCAGCTCCAGAGGCTGCCTGAACTAACCCCCTCCTTCCTGAAAAGGGAGAGCTAATGCCTGGAGGAGAGAGGAACTTAGCCAAAGTCACATAAGAAGTTAGTGGCACCTCTTGCCTTAATTCGGAGATGGACACCATTGTCTGCTTAGCTGTAGCATTCTAGTAACTAGGCTTCCCAGAGGATATTGCAGCAGGGGGTTAAAGATTAGATTTCAGAAAGAACTTCCTAAAGACAGGTTGTGAATCATTGACAAACTGTCTCCAAGTTAAGTAGTAAGAAGATGGGATCACCTTCTCTGGAGGTTTTGTTGGTTTTTTTTTAAGAAAAAATGGACAGCTTGCTTTCTATTAATTGGAATGCACTCCTAACGGGAGGCCAGAAGGACCAGGTGAGCTCCTTAGAGACTTCTCTCCATCCTACACCAGAGAGGAGCTGCCCTGTCCCTACTGTTCATTTCCTTTCGTGTTTTTCTGTGTGCTCCATGTGCCTGCAGCCTGTAGTAGGAGAAGATTCTGGGTCCAGGTGAGCCCCTTTCTGTGGACTGCTGGGCCCAGGCTAGGGACTTAGAGTTTGATTCTGAGTGTGAAGGGAACCATTAGAGGATGCAATTTGATTTACCTTTTTAAAAGGTCCCTTTGGCTACATGTAGAGCATGGATTATGAGGGGCCAGAATGAAAGCAGGAAGACCGGAGGGAGGCGAAAAGCCCAGATAGTTTGCAGAAATACAGGTTTCTAGAAATGAGGCTTCGCCTCAGGCTTCTCACCTGGCCCCACACCCTCTCCGGAGAAGCTGACACAGCCATCATTGCTGCATCTCGCCCCAGGGGAGTCCAGGAAACCCCACCAGAGGCGACCAAGAAGTTTAGCCTCTTCCTCAGGTAGCCCAAGGTCACAATCTGGCTCTCTTCATGCTTGCTGAGTATGCATTCGGTTGCCCACTTTCCCACCGTTTGGCCTGTCCTAGGAAAGATGCCTTTCCTTGCTTTCGAGAAATGGGTGACGTGATGGCGTTGGATGGAGGCTCGTGGTTTCTTTCCAGCCTCCACCCCCTCCAAATTCCCACCTTATCTCCCTTCTCAGAGCTCGGTCAGGAAGAGTTTCAGAAGCTGAGTCGTGGTTTCTTCTTTTGGACCAGCCTTATTGAACCCTGTCAGGAAAAGATAATAATCGTAGCAAGGAAGTAGCCCAAAGGAGAACAAAAGGTGGGGGGCTGGGGGCAGGAGAGGGGGAAGGGAAAGCAAATGTGAAGGGAAAGGAGCCACTATTCTTTCTTGGAGCTAAGTCATCTCCAAAGAATGCCAGTTGTGTCTGCCTGGCCCGGTGCATGGAGGGAGCAAGTTCTCGAAGCAACCCCAAGAATGGCCACATTTAGCAGCGAAGGGAGAGTTTGGACACTCCCTACCTCAGGTAGCAGGAGAGGTACACCTGCCCAGCCTCTGCTTTTGGCTGATCAGATAAAGATTGTTTGTCAGGAATTAGGGGCAGGAACTTTCCCTGTAGCCCGGGCAGATCAGGGAGCCATAGGCGGTAGGGCCAGAGGGGCAGGTGGGCAGCAGTGCTGAGCTGACGGGCCCAGAAGTGGAATTAAGTTTTCATGGGCCTTCCAGGACTTGGAAAATTCTTTGCAAAACTGAAGAGTTGTGACGCTGGGAGTCACAAGACCCCAGAAAGGCCGCTGGACTCCCTGTGCCTCTTGCTCTTCGTGCCTTCCCTCAACACAGCCCCGACGGTGATGTTACCCCAGGGCCAGAGACCAGGAGAGCACGGTCCCCTGAGCTCAGCTACTATAGTAGTCTAGAGGCAGCCCCTGCTCCCAAGAAAATCCAGTATTTCTGTCACATTTGTCCTTTAACTGAGTAAGCTTAGGTCCCTACCAGAGTGGAGGACAGGCTGCTATTCTGGAGCACCTGCCACCTGCCCAGCATTTTGTAGGCCTTGGTGGTGTGGTCCTCACAAGCCCTCTGTGGGGCTGGAGACCCTCTGATGTAGCAAAGAATTCCTGACCCCCATGGGGCTGAGGCACTTGCTGAGATTAAACAGCTGGAGCCAGGATCGAAACCTCTATTTGTCAGACACTGGAGCGCAGATGCTTACCCTGACATCTCTCTCGCCACTCTTCCTTAACTGGAGTCTTCTAAAAATGATTCCGAGGGGGGTGGCAGAACCTGAAATAGTTGGAAGAAAACCTGAGTGTGCTGCTTTGGCAGTCCTGAAACTGGCGGCTCATAGCAGACACGGGGTAGGTAGCTGCTGGGGCCCAGCCACCGAGTGGCCTTGGGGGCCTAGAAGGCTGCGTGCTCCAGTCATGACAGATGCCTTGTGTTGATTAGAAGTGTTAGGTTGCATTTTTTAAAGATGCCTGATTTAAGCATTAGTCACTTAGGAGGCCCAGGAGTGCTCAGGCTGATCCCCAAGCCCTGGCCACAGTGAGGCTGGGCAAGAAGGAAGCATCCTGACACTGATCCCCGCGGTCCTGCTGTCCGGCCCAGGAGCGTCTCAGACAGGCACCACTGGGCCCTGCCTAACACACAGTGAAGCTGAGTAATTATCAGCAGTAATTTTATCAATTTATTAATTATTAATAACAATAATTACTTGTCTTCCCAGTATGTTCAGGAGGCTGCTCTGGGGTGGGAGCTGTGCAGTCTCTGAGCACCGTCTCTTCTGTTCCCCAGGATCCTGCAGGCCCAGGTGCCTCCTGTGTTCCTCCAGCAGCCGCAGCACTACCAGTACCTGCAGCAGCCCCAGGAGCACCCCCCACCCTCACATCCAGCTGCTCTCGGCCATGGCCCCCTGGGCACCCTTGGTCCGCCTGGGATGGAAGGGCCAGCAAGTGCCCAGGCCTCCTCAGCCACCTCAAGCAGCGGCCACCTGGCCCAGATGGAGACTGTGCTGAGGGAGAATGCCAGGCTGCAGAGGGACAATGAGAGGCTGCAGAGGGAGCTGGAGAGCTCAGCAGAGAAGGCCGGCCGAATTGAGAAGGTAGGCCCTGCTGGGCGCAGAGGGACAGAGGGGGAGGGACCACAAGGGGCCACCGGGGAGTGGGCAGTCTAAGGGAAGGCAGAGGAGCCTGAAAGTCTGTGTCTGGCTGCATTTCTCCCTCAACCCTGTTCCCCACCTCCTTCACCCCTTCGCACCCTTCGAAGCCAACTCCAGACAGCTGGGGACCAGCCGAGAGGAGGCAGAGCAGGCCTGGAGCATGAGCAGTTGCTGCCAGTGGTGATTAGAAAGAGCCCATTCACCAGCTCACTGCTCACTTGCGCCCTTGCCCTGCACACACCCCCTCCCGTGGACACCTCCCACAGAGAGCCCTTTGTGTCCACACAACAGCAAGTCTGTTCCAGACCAGCCCTGGCCAAAGAGAAAGCCCCTCCTCTTGGAAAAAACCGAGCAACTTATTGGAATCGCAGGCCAGTTAGGAGCACGTGCAGAACCTGCCGGCAGCCAAGTGGGAGGGGCAGCTAGGTCCGGGCTGGCCCTCTGCGTGGATGACCATGATCAGGAGCAGATGCATGCAGAGCAGCTCAGGCTTGGGTCCGGGTTCCCCTTCTTGAGTGAAGGTTCAGTGCTCAGGTTAAGCTTTAGCAGATGCCAGGCCTCCTGTGACTGACCTGTGGTGTCCAAGATAGGTCAGACCACCCAGAATGTGTCCAGAGTCTTTTGTGCCCACTCCTAGCCCACTGTGCTCAGACTTCTTAACAGAAGCCAGCCAGAAGTAAAATGCTTCTTTCTGGATGTTGGGCACAGAAAAACTGTGTTTAGTCACCCTGCAGGCAGCCACTTCCAGAGTACTTGGCTCTGGGCTCACTGAGCATCAGATCCTTGGGGCAGCTACTGGGACCCTTACTTACTGGTCCCAGCAGTCTGGTCCATCTCAGGAGGCTACAGGCTTCTTCTGACCATCCCACCGTAGCCACCTAGATCGTTTGCTCCTACCTTGTATCCTTCCGTCTCACACCTTTTCTGATGGAGAGTAGCAGTTCAGCCTGCATCACTCCCGGGGAGCCCTGCTCTTCCTTCAGCTCTGCTGTCTGCCTCTTACAGCTGGAAAGTGAAATCCAGCGGCTCTCTGAGGCCCACGAGAGCCTGACGAGAGCCTCTTCCAAGCGCGAGGCCCTGGAGAAGACTATGCGGAACAAGATGGACAGTGAAATGAGGAGGCTGCAGGACTTCAACCGGGATCTTAGAGGTGAGAGCTGGTCACACAGCGGGAGGATTGGGGAGCATCTGCAGAGGGCTTGAGTCCTCTATTCTAGGGGAAATTCAGAAAATCTGTTCTCTGCAAAAATAAATATGAATTGACTTGGGGGCTAGGCTGAGATTCCTTGGGAGTCTCCCTGATAGAGATACTTGTCCCTATGTTCTGGACCTAGGATCCCTTCGTGGAACTCCCACATATGGCCCAGATCATGGCCCCTGATGGAGCCGGAGCTCCCCTCTGAGCCCATCCCCAGCATGGAGGATGCAGCCCCATAGATAGGACCTCAGGGAAGACCCCAGGCAGGTAGCTTCCCCTGACATTAAAACATCTTTCTTTCATTTGAAATAGAGAGATTGGAATCTGCAAACCGCCGCCTGGCAAGCAAGACACAGGAGTCCCAGGCGGGCAGTCAGGACATGGTGGCCAAGCTGCTTGCTCAGAGTGAGTAGGGAGCCCACTAAGAATCCTGGCCAGATGTGCAGACAGTGGGACCACTGCAGCCTCTCCAGACAGGGAGGACTGGCCCTCCTTGCAGAGCAGGACTTTGGGCATAGGTTTATAGAGTGCCTACTATATGCACAACACTAGACTGGTCTGGGGCGGGTGGGGTGGAGTGGCATCCAAAGAATAATAAAGTCTATATTTATTGGGAAGATCAACTGATACCCACGGGAAAGCTCGGGAGCAGCACTTTGCTGAGCTGCGGTACTGCCCATCTTGCAGTGTAGGTCAGTGCACTGGGCAGTGGGGATGCAGGTTAGCCCTGGAGAAGAGTGGGGTGAAGAAGGAGGAGTCCCAGAGTTTCCCAGGGAGTTGGTTGAGGGTGCCCAGTGGGAATGTGGGAAGCTGCGGGGCGTGGTGAACCTGGGCCATAACAAGACAGCTAAGCAAAGGCACTGAGACAGCCAAAAATGCACTCCCAGAGCTTAACCTGCAGGTGCTTTCTAAAGAGCTTCTCTCTAAAGAGGTTGGTCCAAGCATCCTTGAAGGGTAGTTGAGTTTGTGGACAAGTCCATTCATTTGTTCATTTATTTGTTCATTAGCAGAATTGTGCTAAGCACCTGGCTGGCGTTAAGCAGAGGGTGGCAGCAGGCCCAGGAAGGTGCCACAGCAGGGAGGCCCAGAGAGGGTGAGCTTCAGGAAGGAGCAAGTTCCCACAGATTCAAGAGAACAAAGGTGTTCCTGGTCCTGGAGACTGGTGATTAGGAGGTCCCTGGTGGCCTGAGAGAGAGACTCTTTGGGGATGGCAGGGGTGGAGAGTGGGCCAGGGGTGCAGGAGCAATTGAATGGCTCGAGTGGAAGGGCATAGGGTTGGGGGGTAGGCAGCAAAGGGAGCCCTGTGCTCAGCAGCAGGAAGAGAAGAGGCGCTAGCAGTCAGAAGAGACAGAGCAATTATTTATTGAGCTATTGTATGCGCCTGCTATGAGCTATAGTATGTTCAGGGTTTTCGCAGAGAAGTGGAATGGGAGTGGCTGGTGTCTGGGTGAAGGTGGCTTCGAGGAAGGTGGGGATCAAGGAAACCACTGTGAGTGGCACAGATGGCAGGGGGTGTCCAGGTGTGGAGGGGCAGCTTGAGGACTGAGCTCCGGCTGGCAGCACCCGGTCCTCCTTCAAGGAGGGTTGGAAGCCCAGGGCGGGGAATGGGAGGACAGCACGGAGGGAGCAAAAGGAGTGGGGCAGGAGGTAGGTAGGCTGTCCTGGCTGGTCTCTGGGAGGGAGTGAGAAAGGGGAGGGGGCGCCCTGGAGTGCCCTTGGGAGTCTGGGGAGGAAGAATTGCTGGGGGAGGCAAACTGGGGGTATCCTGTGGAGCAGGGCGGACTTTTGAGGCCTGGCTCTGCCAAAGAAAGGAAGTCAGTCACGGGCCAGTTTCTGGGAGCCTGCAAGGGGGTGTGGGGAGGAGGCTGGGAGGCGTTTCCGATCCCGGGGGAGTGGGCCAGCGCCTGGCTGTTCTTGGCTCCTAGTTGGAGCCATTAATCTGTAGCTGCAGGGACCTGGATGCCTGGCATTCCAGAGCCCCGGGCTGTTCCGCTCTGGCCCGCGCCCTCCCCTCACTGCTGCTCCGGGTGCTCGCTGCCTTCGCCGGGCTCTGGGGGCGGTGAACACAGACTGGGATGTGGAGGGGAAATGGTGACATCTGGCATAAGTGGACAGTGTTTGTGGCTGTCCCATGGCAGACTCATGTCCCAGCAGAGAGGCAGTAGAGCCCAGTTGTTACTGAAAGGGTCCTGGAGTTGGGCTCTGCCATTCACGTCTGACTTAGCCTGAGCTTCAGTTTCCTCTCCCATGAAACAGGGTGCATAACGGCACCTAACTCCTAGTGCTTTTGAGAGGATGAGAAGCAACTGCTCATCCAGTGGCCAGCACACAGCCCAGCAAGCGGTGGGGCCAGCCAGGGTGGTCGCCATCACTGATGGAGCCCTCCTCTCCCTGCAGGCTATGAGCAGCAGCAGGAGCAAGAGAGGCTGGAGCGGGAGATGGCACTGCTGCGCGGTGCCATCGAGGACCAGCGGCGGCGCGCCGAGCTGCTGGAGCAGGCTCTGGGCAATGCGCAGGGCCGGGCGGCTCGAGCGGAGGAGGAGCTGCGCAAGAAGCAGGCCTACGTGGAGAAGGTGGAGCGGCTCCAGCAGGCGCTCGGGCAGCTGCAGGCAGCCTGTGAGAAGCGGGAGCAGCTGGAGCTGCGTCTGCGGACGCGCCTGGAACAGGAACTCAAGGCCCTGCGTGCACAGCAGGTGAGCCGGAAAGACCTGTGTAGGTGGCAGAGCCAGGGCAGCATCTGAGGATGTCGGCTTCCCTTACCCCTCTCGGACTCCAGGGTTGGAGGTCAGGCCCAAGGCCCCTGGGAGCCTCTGCTCAGATCTAGGCTACGGCCCCCTTGGAGGTGGCAAGGGTGACTGATCCCTGGTCCAGCTTTGCTGCATGGTCCCTCCCACTCACCAGTTTTAGCAGAGGCTCCTCCACTTGGCCCGTGTCCAGCCTCGGGGGACTCCTATGTTCGGAAGCAGCAGGGCTTAGTGTCCTTGATCTCTAGGGAAAGTAGGTCAGGAACCTGATGTAAGAGACCAGCCAGCTCTTATATGTCTCCCCAAGATCAGGAGAGAAGGTGGTTGCCCAGATCCTGAGACTTTATCCTCACTTTGGATTTCTGTGTAATCAATTTTTGGTGTTTACAAACCAGGCACAGTTCTGTCTCCGCTCCCAACCCTACCCTTCCCACAGAGGTAGAGTGAGCAAAGCTCCTGGTTTGCTCACTTCTGTTCTAGTTTACACCAGTTATCTCAGTGTAAGTATTGATGGCAACCACTTTCCCAGTTTGGAAGGTCCTTATGCCCTTGGCCACAGGATTCAGGGCAGGGGTGTGGGGACCTGTGCTGCTCCCTCTGTCTCTGGGTGGAGGCAGGATAGGGGAGTATGTGACATGGTGGGCGAGGATCGGTGGCCGCCACACCACAACCTTCAGCCTTGACCACGATGCTCCTTGCTCTGCAGAGACAGGCAGGCACCCCCAGTAGTGGCAGTGGCAGCGTTGGGTCCCCAGAGGTCAGTGCCCTGCGGCTGTCAGAGCAATTGCGGGAGAAGGAGGAGCAGATCCTGGCACTGGAGGCCGACATGACCAAGTGGGAGCAGAAGTATCTGGAGGAACGTGCCATGAGGCAGTTTGCCATGGACGCAGCTGCCACAGCCGCCGCCCAGCGTGACACCACTCTCATTCGACACTCACCCCAGCCCTCGCCCAGCAGCAGCTTCAACGAGGGTCTGCTCACCGGTAGCCACAGACATCAGGAGATGGAAAGCAGGTTCGGCATTGCAGGCCACGCTGCGGGTGGGGATGGGGGTGAGAGTGTCCACTCCTTGCCCTGTTCTTGATCCCTGATAAACAGGCCCCTCTCCCCGTACAGCTCAGCAGTCGCTCCTGCTCTGAGCTGACCTTGCATGTTTGGCACACCAGACAGTGTAAGCATGCTCTTTCCCAACTAGCCGAGTCCTTAGTTTGCCTGGAAGACTGGCTATGGGGGTGTCAGATGCCATCCAAGGCTCTGAGCTTCTAGGTCTCATCTCTGGGGTACTGCCCTCCAGGACAAGGGTTGTGCCACTGCTATCATCAAGTGACTCTAGGACCCACCACTTGATGAGCTGTCTTCGCTGGTATGAGAAGGCCAAGGGCCTCATGTACTGTTGGTTTGCAGAGCCTGGGCTCTAAGAGCATCAAGTTCCAGAGCTGTAATGACATTTCTGAAGGCCCACTCCAGGCCCTGCTGTAAGGGCAAGAGGGTCCAGCTGGCTGTAGGGAGGGCTTTTCCTCCAGCTTGTACAAGGTAGGGGAGGGTGGAAGCCTCTGGAACTGTGGGTCTGATGATGTGGGCATGGCCTGTCACCCCTCAGGTTAAAGGTGCTCCATGCCCAGATCCTGGAGAAGGACGCGGTGATCAAGGTCCTTCAGCAACGCTCCAGGAAAGACCCTGGCAAGACCACCCAGGGCTCCTTGCGGCCTGCTAAGTCAGTGCCATCTGTCTTCGTGGCTGCAGCAGCAGGACCCCAGGGCTGGCAAGGGCTCTCGGCTAGCGAGCGGCAAGCAGATGCGCCTGCTCGGCTGGCTACAGGTGAGAGGAGGCTGGTGGGTAGATTATATAGAGAAGTTTCTCCCAGGTATGAACACGAATTGCCAGACTATTCCTCCCAGAACCGAGACTCATGGAAGTCAGGACTTCCTGACTCCTCTACCAGGGGAGTCAGCTTAAACTAGTGACCCTACAGCCCACAGCTGCCCTGCCAGTGCAAAGAGGGGTGCTCAGCCTGCCATCTCCACAAATTCCATCATGCTTTGGCCCCAGCCACTTAACTATCTAAGAAAAATAGAGCTTCCTGTGCAGATGACCTTCCAGGCAAGCCCTCTCCGCTCCTCCTTCTAAGCAGATGCCACAGAAATTCTAGATTTTATCTACAAGAAGGGTTCCACCATTCAAAACAATCCAAGCTGATAGTTATTCTCATTTGAAAACAGGAGCATTTAAAGTTCTTGCAAATCAAGAACAACCGACATCACCTTGAGTCCCCAGTAGGTACTGTTAACTTAGGGTGCTCTTCATCAGGGCCACATCTTATAAGCAAGGCAGTAACTGTCAACCTCCTGCCTTTCCAGCAGACAGGGTGGCCACAGAGGAGCCAGTGGCCACAGCTCTCTTCCCTGCCCATGCCAAACATGGGAGCAGAGATGGGAGCACACAGACTGACGGCTCACCGGACAGCACCTCTGCCTGCCTGGCACTGGAGCCCGACAGCCTTCTGGGGTGCAGCAGTGGCCAGAAGGCAGCCTCTCTGGGTAAGTCCCACTCTTCCCCCTGCTTTGGTGCTAGGTAGGGTGGAGGATACAATGGGGTGGGAACTGCATCACCAGGCCCTTTCTTCCCAGACCTGCTTTTGGTCATTGGCCACACTCCATGGGGAGCCCTGCACAGTGACAGCTGAGCAGGGTGACTCGCCCTTCTCAGTGTGGACATGAAGGCTGATTGGATGTATGAGTAGAGGAATAGAGACAGATCCAGAATTCAGAAAGAAAGCAAGGGGTAGGAGGTACTTTACTCCCCTTTCATAGTCTTCCTTATATATTCAACTGCTAATTTGTATATCTAAGAGAATGGAGCTTGCCAAGTTTTCCTGATGGCACTCTCAAGTTGGAAGACTTTGTTTCAAAGGAGCCCGGGAAGGAGAAATTTGAGCAAATGCCATTTCTTTTTCCATCCCCCTTTCACACTGGCCTTTGCATACTTGCCTGTGCCTCATGATCTCTGGAAACCATAGGCATGTAAAGAATGCTGCAGCCTCCCTCAGGGATCTCCGTCCTCCCTCCAAACCCTCCAACCTGTTCAAAGTTATAAACAAATGCCTCTTCTACATGGGAGGCTGGTGGTCCGGGCCAGTAGCTGAGAGGTAGCAGAGAATTGTGCTTGGTCAGCCAAGTTTTGGGGACCTGGACAGTGGAGGTGGGAAAAGTTAGTAAGAAAGATCCTTATCTTAAAACCACTTCAGGATTTTAAAAACAATCTGGTAACACTCACTGGCATGTGCCTTTGTTCTTGTTTCTCTCCAGACTCTGTAGCTACATCCAGAGTCCAGGACTTACCAGACATGGTGGAGATACTGATCTGAAGGAGATGGCGCTGGAGACTCTGAGCCATTCCCTCCCCTCTTCGGCCCTCTGCCACTCTCGGCCATTCCAGCAGCCCCTCCAGCAGCTGTTCCCCCCACTTTCCCCCAACCAGACACTAGTTCCCACTGACCACCTGGTCCCAGGAGCTCAGGAGGAGTGCTGCAGGGGAGAGGAGAGCTGTGAGAGTACCAGCACCCCAGAAGACTCTGCTTTTCTGCCACATTCCTCCCAGGCCCGTGGAGAATGAGGATTCAGCCTTTACCTGTTGCCTCAGACTTGCTGCTGGGGTGGCAACTAAAAGCTCAGAAAGGAGCTGGGCCCCTCCCTCACCAGTTGGTACTCAGACAGGGAAGGAGGGAATATTTGGTTTGGAGGACTGATTTCCAAGGATGGCTGCCCAAGGACACCAGATAGGCTGGTTCACTAATCAAGTCGGCATGTTATACTCCGGCTAAGTATGGTCCAAGCCAACCTCACCTGCCCTTCGGTTCCTCACTGCCTCCTTGAAATCACTAAGACTTGAATCTTTTGGGGACGACTGAGGGTGTGTGTTTTGCAGAAGCCACTGCCTCACGCTCTCACTTGGTGTAGGTTAGGGGTCCTCTGAGTGGGAAACTGTGCAGTTTGTATATAATTCCCCTTCTCGTGGAACAGAAGATTGAGGTATGCTGGTTTGGATTTGCCTCCTCAGCTGTGCTCTCCTGTCCCTGCTGCCACAGTTCCTGAAACTCCTGACTGGCCTCCCAGTTATTCCTCCTTCTCAAGTTCTTGGCCCGTGGATTTTAATGCTGCTTCATTCACGGGAGATTGGCTGCCTGTTCCTCCATCTTGAGCCCTGTGTTAAATGCCCATGGGACCCCCATCACCAGCCTCTTGAAATGGCTCCACAGCTCCTGTCCCTGGGACATCCTGTCAGTTTGGTTCTAAACCCTGAGCCAGATGAAATGAGCCACCACACGCAGACATGCGCCACACCCTCATGTGGGCTTGGGTGGCCCTACCCAGCACCAATGCTCTCTGAGGAAACTGGAGAAGTGTTCTCATAAATATGTTTGCTCCCACCCGGAGGGGTTGGGAGAGGGAGCTATGCTGTTGAAAACTGGCTAATGACCTAGGAGAAAGGACTCAAACAGTCCTCAAAATGGAGCCTGCATCCCAAAATGGCGCCCATGAGGCTGGCTCCTCACGCCACCCAGGCCCAGCGCCCTGAAGCAAGGCCAGATGTTCTGGAATCGGGATGAAGCGCCCACATGGCAGCCTATCAGCAGCAGTGACTGACTTCTAGTCTTAAAAGAGCCCCCAGATTCAGCCCCAGGAGCTATTGGTGGGTTTTAGCAGTTTTGTCTTTACCGTTTTTAGGTCTCCTAGAATCTTTGTTTTTTTTTTTCCTTTATTGGTTTTAGGTTCTGTATGTGTTGTTTTATTCCCATGGTTCCTCAAATTTCCTTTTTTAAACATTTGCATTTGCTGGACAATTGCATATTTTTTTTAAATTCCCCCACCCCTGTTTAAAGCTGAAAAATACATTTGGTTCATGTGCATTGTTTACAAAGCAAAAAGAAAAAAGAGAAAAAAAGGCAAAAAATATTGTGAAAGAAAAAAACCAACTTAATATATTTTGGATTAATATTTGGTATTTCTTTTAAAGTATTTTTTGTGCTGTGAACGTTTTCTGCCAAAGACCTTGATGTCTGTCTGTATGTTTAAGTTATCGTAAATATTTAAAATGTAAACATGGCTGTTTTGTTATGCCACCCTGTACCAGGATTGCTGCTGCATTCCACTGGGTATAACAGTATTTTAATAAAAAAAAAAAATAATTAAAAGTTGTGTCTTTGCACAGGCAAGACTTTGCACTGAGGGAAAGAGGGAAGCAAAGGGAGTGTGGATTTGGGGGGGCACCCATGCCATAGTCCGAGCTCTTCAAAGACCCAGACAAGTCCCAGGAATTTTCTGAGGCTGCATTAAGGAGAGAGTTGGAATGAGGATGTGGTTGGCTTTTTTCCAAAGAACATTTTCTTTTACAGAAAACATTTCTGGAAGGTGGAGAGGGCAGGGAGGGCCTGGCAGGTGGCAGCTTCCCCAGGTAGCTTTGTCCTAACCAGCTTTGTTTGGCCACATGCTGTGGTTACTGCACAGTGGGAGTGGGTGTCCAAAGGTGGCTTTTTCCTTCCCGCATTCCTGTCCTCCCCTCCTACCCAGCATGCAGCGTCCTTTTCTGCAACCATCCAAAGGACCAGGCACCATGCCTGCCCTCTGGTGTGCACAGAGGACGTCCAAGTGTGTGGCATATTTTGGGTACTGCCTCCCTCTGCTATACCATTACCACTCTTTCCCCATGCTCAGGAAAGCACATTGCTCCAATTCAAAACAGGAGGAAACCATTCTCAATCTTGCGTGTTCTTGTGTCAGAAACAAAGCACCTGCCCTTGCTTCCCTAAGTGTGTCAGGACACGGAGGTTCCCAATCAGGATGTGGCTGAGGCAGTCTGCCTGCAGGCTATGGGGCATGTGATAGAACAGTTACCTGCCATGGCCTTAGGTAAAGGGTCTTCAGGGCAGGTGTGGGAACTCAGCAGCCATGTGGATGAGTAACTAAGCTGGGATCCTAGAGAAGGTGTCCCAGAGCCAGCCTGCCGGCCCACAAGAATGGAATAGGGCAGATGGAAGATATGGGAACATCCAAAAACTTTACAAGTAACTCTACAGGTGTCGATGGGCCCTAGTGGACAGGCAGCTCTCCATGCAAGACTGCCCCACAGCACCCCAATGCAGGGGGATCAAACCCATCCCATGGCCACACCTCCACCCAGCCCTCCCACCCGCCACCTGCCACCTGGGCAATATCCATGTATGCCTGCCTTCCTCCCGCTGAGCCCTGGACTGGGGTCTCACTCTGTGGTGAGGTTGCTCACCTGCGATGCAAGGCTGGTCCCTGGAGGCAGCCTGAACACTGAGGTTCCTGCCCCCACATACCCCCTCACTGTTCCTTCCTGGGCCACACCAACTCACGGCTACATTTGCTAAGACTTGGTGTCCAGAACAAAATGTCAGTGCCTGTGGCAGGGAGTTCCAAACAACAGCTTGGCAAAGAGGCTCCTGTTCAGCTCCACTTGCCCCCCCCCCAAGAGTGCTGAGAGGGCGGCTCAGACCCAGGAGTGAGAAGCACCATCCACCCAGCACATTCGGCCAAAGCTTTCAGAGCATCAGTGCCTTCTGTGGGATCTAGTCTGTGAAAAGTCACTTTCATATTTCCTTGGCGCAGACCAGAGGGGGACGAGAAAATGATCCCAATGTGCCCACACACGTACGGGCATATGCATTTGTGTGTGCACGTGTGCCTGACCGTGTGTTCCAGAGAAAGGTGTGAGGGGCACCCATGTCTTTGGGCTGTTGCCCCTGGAGGACACCAAGCTCTTCAGCTACATGGTCACCAATGCATCTGAGGAGCCATTTCTCCTCAGAGAAGGGGTTGAGTGGGCTGCCCAGTGCACACTGAAACGCAGCCTAACCAAGCTCCAGAACTGTTGCAGCTGCAGGCTGTGGTACGCTGGGCAGGCCATGGGGGAGGAAGGTGTCTGCCCCGATGGCTCTGCTGGGGCCCTTGGAGGTCAAGTTTGGCTTTGAGGGGCAGCCCTAACCTACCTGCCCTGCCCCCTCCCAGTGCCTCCTCCATCAGGGCTAGGGGTGTGGCTCGGAGGGGCAGCCACTGCCCCAGGGGCAGGGAGCGGGAGAGGCCTTCTCCTCTCTCTCACCTCCTGGTTAATTGTTAACTCTTCCCCTGGCTTGAGCACGTACCAAGCAGCTTGGCAAAAATGTGCCAAGACAGGAGCAGCAAACTAGGGCCTGGTCACCCAGAGATAGCCAAAGCCCGAGGATCGTAGCTGGACAGGAAACTTGTTTGCAATGCCACTGTCTTGTCTCCTAGCACAAGTGAGGACCCGGCTGGGAAGAAGTTGCCCCTGAACAGCCCTCGCTGGGTGTTACTGACCCCTCTGGAGGTGGTGCAGAAACCCCAGCACCAGGCAGTGCCTTTGTGGACCTGCCATGCCTGGATCCAACACATGGGAAAAATGCTACAGCAGCTGAGCTGTCAGCATTCTTTTTTAAATGAGATAGAATTCACACACCACAAAATTCACCCTTTTGAAGTGTACAATTCAGTGGTGTTTTATATCACAGCATCGACTTTAAGCCAGCGGTCAACCATGGGTCATCACCACACGCCCCACTGGTGGGCCACATGAGCATGGTTAGAAGCGCTATTCCATCTGAAGCATTCACACCTGTCGGCTCTAATTTCCCAGAATGGCGCTTTGAACTTTCTGTAGCAGACAGTCTTCTTCCTCCCATGCTGGGTCCAGCAGCCCCAGTGCTCCTCCGCCGGGCAGCAGTGAAGACACTGTCCGCTCTGAGCTCAACCTTTCTACCAGCTTGCCCCCAAGGCTGCCAGGGCAGAGGTCCTGGCTTAAGGTTTAAAAAGGAGGCCTGCGAACCCTAAGCCATGAGGCACCCACTATCTCCTCCAGGTTTTCTGGAGTTAAGGACCATTGGCAGGTGTGGGTCCAGTTTTGTGAGACCTGATGCCTATATAATTTGGGGGACCTTCTTTAAGAAAAAGAACGCAAAATGGTGACTATGAAATTAGGTCTGGAATTTTGGAAGGGGCCTGTTGAAGTGAGCACCCGAAGGTTCAAGCTTCATTAACTTCACAGTAAGCATGGATCCGTCTGGGCATTGGGCATCATGTCTCCCCAAAGGAATGAAGCTCTGGGAAGTGCTGGTGACTCAGGGTTACCCTGTCTCTCCCAGGCGAGGATTGGATCTGGAGAACAATGGAGCAGATGGGATGGCCGCTTCTGGGTATCCACTATACCCAACCCTCTCCTGGTGCCCATCAAGAGGGTCTGCAGTCCAGGTGGAAGGGTGTCATCACAGAGGCTGGACAATAGGACTGACCAGCGCACCAAGGACCAAAACTGTAGATGATATCCATTTGTACCCTGCCCATATCCACCAGCCAAACCTCGTGTCCCAGCTGGAATGGGAGTGGAACACATCTGTCAGTGAGCTCTCAGGGTGCACTGGAGAGCCATGCCACTCGACTGTAGTAAGAACACATTCTGCTCTACTCTGAGGGCCTGTCAGCTTTCAGTTCTGAGCCAGCCAACTGTCATGATCTGTCCTGAGATAAATGTCTCTTGCAAGTCCAAAGGCTCCTACCTGGGGACACATTCCAGGTGTGTTGGGCAACAATGTGGTCATTTCCATGAACAGGTTTGCCTCTTCTTGCATCAATTTGGTCTTCTTTTTGAGCTCCAAGAGGCCCTGCCCAGTCTCTCCTCTGAAGCTTTTGCTTGCTTAACACAATGCACTTTGGAAATCTTCATAGCCTATTGCATTAGGAGCAAAAATACGCAAATCTCAACCATAGAGGGATTAACTGCACAAACCACAGTTAAGGTTTGCCCTGAAAACGTCAATTTAAAAAGAAAGAAAGGCTGGGTGCAGTGGCTCACACCTGTAATCCTAGCACTCTGGGAGGCCGAGGCTGAAGGATCACTTGAGCTCATGGGTTCCAGACCACCCTGAACAAGAGCGAGACCCCATCTCTACTAAAAATAGAAAAAATTAGCTGGCGTGGTGGTGTATGCCTACAGTCCCAGCTACTCGGGAGGCTGAGGCAGGAGGATCGCTTGAGCCCAGGTGTTTGAGGTTGCTGTGAGCTAGGCTGATGCCACGGCACTTCAGCTTGGGCAACAGAGCAAGATTCTGTCTAAATAAATAAATACATACATACATACATAAAACAAAAAGAAAGAAAGAAAAATAGGCCCCCTTCCCAGAGGCTTTTCTCTAAGGTTTTCTGCCTCAGCATAGCTGACTTTTTCCTCCGTTCTATTCCTCTGTAAGTGGTTTTGCCATCTCGTCATTGATTCATTCATTCATTCATTCGTGTTACAGATGTTTATTGATGTCTGCCATGTGCCCAGACCTGTGGGCACATGAATGCCCAGTGATGAATAAGGCAAAGTATGTGTCCAAACACCATTGCACTCTCACCATTGGTTTGATCTTTATACCCCATACCAAGCCAAGCACAGGGTGCTCAGAAGCACTGGACAAATGAGTGTTCTTGACAAGGACTGGCCCGCATCTGCCTCTCTGGCTCCGGATGCCATCGGCCTCCTGCGTACGCGCAGCCATACACACAGCGGATGCATGGCTCTGAGAGCACCCCGGCCTCTCTCACGTCCAGGCCTTTGCACATGCCATTCCTTCTCTCTGGAATGCCTTTCTCCTCTCTTCTCTCATCCAGCTTGAGCACCACTTCCCTCTGGCAGTCTCTCCACTCCAGCTTCCTTCATGTTCTCATAGGACCATGAGAGGGAGGAGAGCTGGGACTTGCAGACTGAAGCAACTTTTGCTAGCAGACATTAGTATGTGGTTCTGCTTGGGTGAGAAGGTGCCGCAGCTAAGAAGACATAACTGATCTTTTCAATTATACAGGAGTTTACTCTGGTCCCTGCGATGGAGTCACAGGTGGCCCTGAACACTGTCCAGACAGTGGCCACTTAGGATGTTTTGACCAGGGTGCCTGAGCCGCTCCTTGTTGACCACACCTGTCCACCCCTCCCCCCTCCATTCACTGGCAGAGGGAGAAGATAAAAGGAACTGTGTGGGTGGAGTCTTTGGGTCAGAGAAGGAGAAGCTGAGCCCGAGGGCTTAGGCTGAGGTGGAGAGGAATGGATGAGCAGGTGTGTGAGCTAGGAACCGGCCCTGCTGGATGGCTGGTCCCTGAGTCAGGCCCAGGTGCTGATGGCCACGTGGGCCTGGGCCAGCCCCAGCCATGGGAACAGCAGGAGGAACCAAAACTCCCTCCTCCCCCAGGAGAGCCGCTCCTGCCCGGCCCTGACAGCCCTGGGCTCCCTCTGGGAGCAAGCCAGGTACAGGGGCAGGGGTGGGGTGGGGATGGGACACTTTTTATCTGGGCAGCAGTTCCCAGCCATGCCCTGTAGTATTTGGATCACAAAACAAATCACAGGGGTTCGGACCCAGAGCCTCCATGTAATCCCCAGATGCCAACCTCCGTCCCTTCCCCCTGGAAGCAAAGGCACCACAATGAGGCGAGGGTGCGGGGGATGGGGAAGTCCTTCTGGGGGATGCGAGGGTTTGTCTTCTAGCCTCTGCTCCTCCCGTTCCCAAGTTCACAGCAAAGGAGGACCCCTCCTGCTATATGAAAAAGAGCCTGGCCTCTACACCAGTCAGATCCCTTAAGTCAGGGCAGTATTGTCAAAGCCTTGTGCACAAGGCCTGCACCTCTTTCCTGCAGCCCCCAGGCTGGTCCATCAAGGCCTGGGCCTTGGGAACAGTTGGGTCAGGACAGGTGGGTGCCCTGTGGCTGAGCCTTTGCTGCCCTCCCCCCATGTGTCCAGCCAAAGATAGCCACTCTCTCAGACCTCCTCTTGCACATACACTCACCTAACAGATAACCATTAAATACCTACTGTGAGCCAGACACTGTTCCAGGTGCTGGGGAGCCGGTGGGAAAAAATCAGACAAAATCCCTGCTCTGCGGATCTTGCATTCAAGCAGGACAAGCTGGGGGGAAGACAAAGAGGAAACTAAAGAAGACTTGTAGAGGGTGGTACAGTGTCACAACTATGACTTTGGATTTGTGGTCAATGCCAAATTGCTAGAGATTCTATAGTTTCCATAGATGCTACAGCAGAAAAGTTTCCAAACACATACTCCTCATTTCTGAATTCATGTCCTCTCGTGGTGCTGATCTACACTGTGCGACAAGGCGGTAAGACCTTTGGGGGAAAACAGAGGGGCAAGAGTCAAAGCAAGGAGGTGGGGCTGGTGGAGAATTTCAATTTTAAAGCATAGTTATTAAAAAGGTGATATTCGAACAAAGATTTGGAGGTTAGCGATGAGCCATGTGTATCTGAGAAAGGCACGCTGCAGATAGAGATTTTAATAAAAGGAAAGAGAATTTATAAACATGGAATTTGACTGGTTGAAGCCTCCTTGAGGGGTGAGGGGCAGGAGCCAGAATTGAGGGAGCATCCTAGAGGGCCATCCCTGGGAAGGGGAGGCCCCAAGGACAGCCCTCCCAGATCCTGCAGGGCCAGCTGCTCCCTGAGGTGGCTTCTGCACCCTGGTGGGCCTGGGTGATCCTCAGACACTGAGAGCCCCGTGCAGCATCTCAAAGCCCAGGCAGAGCCTTCCTGGAGCTGCTGACATCCTAACTGGGGGCACAGCTACCCTCTACCTGGGCCCACTTCCTTTCGGAACCTTCTTCCCTCATGAGCCAGCCATCACTGCCTGATACAAGGGGCATCCGGAACACCAAACACAAGCCATTCTCTTGGTAAAATGGCATCGTTTGTGGTGCTCAGTGCATCTGCCTCCCGCTCTGAACACAAGAGGAACTTTTAGCCCCAGAGGTGGTTTGAGCCCCATTCCTGTGTCCAGATAGGTGCAGGGCCATGATGGTGGGGGAGGTTCCATCCATCTGATTTGTTTCTGCATCTGAGCTCAGTTGCAGGGGACATGGCACAGGGAACATGTGGCAAGATAGAGATTCTTTCCTCCACTGAAGGTACTTCTGTACCTGCACATGCACACCCAGTCACATACACCCACTTTCACACCAAACACACAGACAGGAAATACACTCATGGGCTTAGCCGCAAGCACACTTACCCACAAACACCCATCATAAACCCCCAAATACACAGTATGGGCTTGTATACTCACACACACACATACGTACGTGCACATACATATTCTCGTGGTCCTGCACCCACAGCCACACCAAACACACCCCACACGCCAGACACACACACACGGCCCCTGAACTCACTTCCCCTGCAGGAGAGCTCTTGTTCTGACCAAACATCCAGCGTCTGCAGTGGGTGGCAAACAGGTGTATGGGACAAAGTTCACTCATGTGTCCAGGTGCTCCCACCGACAGAGCCCTGAAAGAGCAGGCAGCAGGCTCATCCCCTCACCACCAGGCCTTCCAGAGGGCAGGACTGGGGTGGGGTCAGGTTTGCGCAGAACACTCAGAGCTCCTGGGTGTTGACTCAAGGCAGGAGCAGACAGCCTTGTGCATTCCCGACAAATAGGTCACCATGAGAGGGAGTGCTGACCCACATGCTGGGACCTAAGTTCAACTGGAAAAGACTCGGGGAAAACCCAGCCACAATGGGGCAGCAGGTGTTAATAGGTGTTGCCTTCCCGTACCACTGAGGTAGGTTAGGTCTCTGCAGCACTAGGGCTGGGGAGCATGTGTCAGGCACAAGCGCTGTCACTGGGAGCGGCAAAGACTGGGAGAGGCAGTGGGCAGGGGCTTAGGAGGGGCTGCAGAACTGGGGCTGAGGGCTGAGGCAGTGGACACATCACTAACAGCGTTATTTCTGAGCACACCTGTGTGCTAAGTGTTGTCCTGGGTGTTCTTTATGTATTACTTACAGAATACAGCCCAGCAAGTTAGATTTTATTGTCTCTATTTTGCAGATAAGGAAACTGAGGCTCAGAGGGCTTAAATAAATTATTCTAGGTCCCCAGCTAATAAGGGCAAAGCTAGGATATGAGTCAAGGCCTGTTTGACTCGAGGCTTTCAACATCTTTGTGCTGAAGCTAAAACTTGCCTTTTAATCTGTCACAGGCAAGAGAAGCCTAAGGAGATGTGACAACAAAATGTAAATCCTCAGTGAGATCCTGGGACAGAAAACGAGCCACTAGGGAAAGATAAAGTATGGACTGTAGTGAATAACAAGGTATCAGTATCAGTCCATTAATTGTGGCCAATGTACCATACTAATACAAAATACTAATAATAGGGAAAACTGGGTGTGAGGTATACAGGAACTCTTTATACTATCTGTGTAATAATTCTACAGATCTCAAATTGTCCTAAAATAAAAAAACCTTATTTAAAAAAAAAAGAAACAAAACAGCAACTTTCATTTTTGCCAGAAGCAGGAAGCAGCAGATAACTTACGTTCCAAGGTGTAGCCTGTGTACAAGGCCTGAAGAGGCAGGGTCTCTGAAAAGTTTCCCGAGATGAGAGACCATTCTGGACTTTGTACCACTAACTTCCCATCACTTACATAAATTGAGATACAGACATTAATTGCAGGGCTGCAATCACAGCCAAGGCCACCAGAATTCCCTTTCTAAATGGGGTAGAAGGGCACTGAAAGCAGACAGAGCCTGACAGGAAGGCACAGAGCTCTGGGCTTTGCAAACTGGGAGGAATTGCCAAGGCGGTGGGTGGCAAGAAGGTCTTGCTGGGCCAGCCTGCTCCCTCTGCCAATGTGGCCTGGCTAAGCAGATCTCCCTCCACTTTCTCAACTGTTGTTACTAGAATGTAGTGTTTAATGTATAAGTCTTGTACTTCTTTTGTTAAATTTATTCTTGGATATTTTATTCTTATTAATACTACTATGAATATAATTGTTTTCTTCTTCTTTTTTTTTTTTTTGAGACAGAGTCTTGCTCTGTTGCCCAGCTAGAGTACCGTGGCATCAGCCTAGCTCACAGCAACCTCAAACTCCTGGGCTCAAGCAATCCTCCTGCCTCAGCCTCCCGAGTAGCTGGGACTACAGACACATGTCACCATGCCTGGCTAATTTTTTCTATTTTTAGTAGAGACAGGGTCTCGCTCTTGATCAAGCTGGTCTCGAACTCCTGACCTCAAGTGATCCTCCTGCCTCGGCTTCCCACAGTGCTAGGATTATAGGCATGACCCACCGCACCCGGACTTTTTGTCCTTATTTTTAATATTTTTAATTACTATGGATACATAATAGTTGTGCATATTTTGGGGTACATGTGACATTTGGAACAAATATACAATGTGTAATGATCAACTCAGGGTAATTAGGGTATCTTTAATTGTTTTCTTGATTTCATTTTCTGATTGTTTATTTCTAGTATATGGAAATACAATTGATTTTTATATATTAATTTGTGTCTTGTCACCTTGCTGAATTTGTTAGTCTAATAGTTTTTTAGTAGATTCCTTGAGATTTTCTATATCCTCCAAGATTATGTAATCTATAAATAAAGAGAGTTTTACTTCTTTCTTTCCAACCTGGATGCCTTTTAATTCATTTTCTTGCCTAAGTGCTCTGGCTACAACCTCCAGTGCAATGTTAAATAGAATTGGTGGAAACAAATATCCTGGCTTGTTCCTAATCTTAGATGGAAAGTATTCAATTTTTCACCATTAAGTGTGATGTTAGCTATGGGGTTTTTAAATAGTTGCCCTTTATCAGATTGAGAAAGTTCCTTTCTATTCCTGGTTTTTTGAGTGTTTCCATCATGAAAGAGTGTTGGATTTTGTCAAACGCTTTTTCCATATCTGTTGAAATGCTCATGTGGTTTTTATCATTAATTCTATTAATATGGTGTATTCCATTGATTTCCAGATGTGAAACCAAACTTGCATTCCTGAGATAAATCCCATTGGGTTATAGTGTATAATCTTTTATATATGTTACTTGATTCACTTTGCTAGTATTTCATTGAGTATTTTTCCCCTAGAATGTGAACCCAGGAAGGCAGAGCCACATCTGCCCTGCTCACCACAGTGGCCCCAGTTCCTCTAGCAGTGCCAGGTGCATAGAGTGCTCAGTGAGCCTGGACAAATGAATGAAAAAATCAATCTATAAAACACAGGATCTCATGAGCCTCCAAAGAGTTCATCTGAGAAATAGTGACCATTTATTATGACAGATGTCTGAGTGTTCATAATATGTATAATCCACATAAACTGTGGAGGCAGCAGTGGTTATGAAAAATCCCAACTTAGAATGAGGTTCTTGCTGAGTGACGGAGCATTGGGCGGCTTGGTCCACCATGGTAAAGAGTGTCTCATCTTGGGGACCAAACCAAGAGGCAGAAGTTTATGGGGACTTGGGGTCTTCCTTCCACATGCAAGTCTCCCCAGCTTAAGGAAACATGGCAAGGTCTCAGAGCGGTGACATATGATCTAGGGATACTAAACACAAGATAGACAAGGGGGTGTACTGTGGACAGCAGGGTTTTATCTGATGTGGTCTGGGTTGGGATTTCTGGACTCTGTGGCAGCCAAGCCTATCTCTGTTGACAGGCGTAGTCTTAATACAACTTCTAAGCAGGTCCCTTAAGCTCATCCTGAAACCAGTGCTCTTAATCTGAACTTCAGGGGCTGGCATGAGGGTTAAATGAGATGATATATGAAGACCCCTTATCATGATGCCTGGTGTAGAATAAGTGTTCAGTAAATGAGGACGTATTATTTTTATGCTAATTTTTATTATTTTTAAAATTATGCAAGAAGAGTGTCCACTAACAGCCAGACTCCCTTGTAGCTTCATTTTATTCATAACTTGAAAAATCTGGCAGTCTCTCCCAGTAGGTGCCACTTGGGCCAATCCAAGACCCAAAGAGCATAAGGTGCCTCCCCGGAGCAGTTGGCAAGGCACCACCCTCACCAACCACCTGGACATAGATGAGGGTTTCTTCAGGACAAGCAGGAAAGAAAGTCTTTCATTGTCTTCCTGGACAGGAGCCCTGGGGGCAAGGAAAGCTGCCCTCCCTCTCAGCCCTCTGCCTCCCCACCACGTGTCAGGCCAGCTTTTGAATCCCACAGTAAGGACAGTTCAGTCACAACACAAAGGCAGAGACACCATGAGAAGAAAGTCAGAGAACTGGGGTGATGGCCCTGCCTGCCAGCTCCAGGAGGATTCCAGGTTCTTCTCTCCCACGTGGTGGGTGTTCCTCTCTGGATGCTGGCATCGGGCCTCTAGCTCCTTATCTCCTCCGAACCAGTTTTATCGCAGCAAGGCAGTAAATCCACCAAGAATGTATTTGCTGCTCTTTCAGCAACCAGGATGCTTATAGAGCTGGCCTTAGGCCCTTTCCTTCCAGGAAGCATATCAGAGCCAGCCAGGCCAGGGCTTTGGCCTGAAATGCCCCAAGACCAGGACCTGCTGTGCTTTCGGCGCAGGTGGGAGCTGAGCACCTTCCGCGGGACCACGTCCCAGATCACTTCATAAACTCCTCTCCAGTGGTGTGGTCTAGTGAGGCCACAGTCAGAGTCAACTGAGACCTTGAAGGAAATTGAAAAGAACGATTGGAAAAGTAGAAGGAGAACTGGGGCACCAGGGGACCGAGAAGGCCTGTGCAGGGGGAAGAAGAGTGGGCCTGGAAAGGCCACAGGACTGGAAACTGCAAGGCCACAAGTGGCTGTCCAGAGCAGACTTCCACAGCTAGAGAAGGTCTCGGGGTTGTCTGTTCAAGACTGTTCATTGCAGGATTGTTTATAACAGTGAACAATAGAAAATAACTTCCAGGTCCAGACACAGCAGACAAATAAATTGTGGTTCAGCCATGCACAGGCAAAAAACTGTTAGCTCACGGCCATTATTTGGCTTTTAAGAAAAATAGGATTATTTACAAACATTAAAAAGATTGAGAAGTTTTATGGAAAAAAATATCCAGATGTTTAGCTTCTCTTGAACACCAGAAACTCTGGCAACACTAGACACTCATTTCCACCTGGCATGACTTTGATTGGAGCGAGAAGCAGCTGCCTCCTTCAAATGAGGAAACCCCTCCAGGGCTTCTGCCTGGCCAAAGGCACTCAGGCAGTTTCACGTCGGTCTCTAACAGCTTTGGGTGTAGATCTTTTCTGCATATAATTCCCTGTGCCTCGAACATTCTCCACCTCACTCTCAACTGTTTGCTCTGATAAGTCCTTTTGATCCTTCAGAAATTAACATAAATGTTACCTCTTTAGGGAAGATTTCCCTGACTATGCTACACTGACTTAGGTCACCCTGTTTTGTATTTTCATTGCATCCTGATAAAATTCTTCCCTATTGTCACTAAAGAAATATTTGTGACAACTCTCCCTTACGGGAGTGTTCCACTTAATAAATGTGTAAGGAATGAGGAAATACAAAATCACCATTAGAACGCCAGATCTCTGAAGGCAAGATCCACCCATGGATATTAAACTTAGTGGGTGAAAGTTTAAGAAACAAGATATTAACATATTCTCAAAATATTCTCCCCAAAACACATCACAAAGGGGAAAATAGTAACTTCCGAGTGGGCAAATTCAGCAGATTTCACCTTAACCACATGGCCGAGGTTAACATCCCAGTAATAAGACACATTGACATGATGTACCCCAGGTTCGAGGCACTGAGAAGGGCTCATGGCTTCTGCCGGATCCTTCCCAGTAAAGCATAACCTCAATGTAATTATGAAAAAACATCATACAAATCCAAATTGAGGAACATTCTGCAAAATAATTGATCACTACTCAAAAAGTCTTAAGGTCGTGAAAGACTGAGGAATGGTCACAGATTGGAGGAGATTAAGGAAACCCAAGGCAATCAAATACAATGTGAAACACAGGGTAAGATCTTAGAACAGGAAACCAAAGTAGAGAAGAAGGTCTGTACTGAATAGCACTGTACCGATGTTAATGTTCCAGTTTCCACGATTATCATGCCGCAGAGTTACGTGAGACGTTAATCTCAGGAGAAGCTGGATGAAGAGTATATGAGAATTCCCTGCATCATTTTTGCAACTCTTCTGTAAGTCTAAAATGATCTTAAATTTTAAAAATCAAAAAGGTAAGTGTGTGATTATTTGCTAGATGCCTGTGTCCCCTGTGAGGCTAGGAGCTTCATGAGGACAGGGACGATGAATGCATTGTCTTTTGTCATTGCATCCTGGCATTATGTGAAGGACCTGACACATGGTGGGTGTTCAATGAGTATGTGCTGAATAAACAGATTCAAAGTTATTGGCATTGAAAAATGTCCTTGGCCTACTATTAAGTGAAAGACATAGGACACAAAACAGCACAATGGGATTGATAGTATGACCCCATTTTTTGCTTTCAAAAATGATATGTCAATACTTGTATAAATGACAAGACTGTAAGGATTTAAATTTTTTTTTTTTTTTTTGAAATAGAGTCTCGCTCTGTTGCCTGGACTAGAGTGCCATGACATCAGCCTAGCTCACAGCAACCTCAAACTCCTGGGCTCAAGGGATCCTTCTGCTTCAACCTCCCGAGTAGTTGGGACTACAGGTACACGTCACCGTGCCCGACTAATTTTTTCTATATATTTTTAGTTGTCCGGCTAATTTCTTTCTATTTTTAGTAGAGACAGTCTCACTCTTGCTCAGGCTGGTCTCGAACTCCTGAGCTCAAACGATCCTCCTGCCTCAGCCTCCCGGAGTGCGAGGATTACAGGCGTGAGCCACTGCGTCCAGCCTAGACTGTAAGGATTTAAAAACGAAATGTTGACAGTGGCTATCCCTGGAAGATAAAGCTGTGAATGATTTTTTTGTTTTTCCTTTCCTGCATTTTCTCTCTTTCTTTCTTGTTTTCTTTTCTTTCTTTTTTTTTCAGAGACAGGGTCTTACTCTGTTGCCTGGGCTAGAGTGCAGTGGCACAAGTATAGTTCACAGCAACCTCAAACTCCAGGGCTCAAGTGAACCTCCTGCCTCAGCTTCCTGAGTAGCTGGGACTACAGGAGTGTGCCACCATGACCAGCTAATTATTATTATTTTTGTTTTGTTTTGTTTTGGTTTGGTTTTTTTTTTTTTTTTGGTAGATATGGGGTCTCACTACGTCACCCAGGCTCATCTTGAACTCTTGGTCCCCAGTGATCCTCCTGCCTCAGCCTCCCAAGTGCCGGAATTACAGGCATGAACCATCATACCTGGGCCATTTTCTAAGCATATTTAAAGTTTCATAAACTACTTTTATAGGCAAAAAAAAAAAATGTATATACACACACACACACCATCCATTTCAGAGAAAGCCCTAAGCTCTGTGCCTGGGTTCCTGTGTGTGCTCAAACCTGGAGCCAGACTCTGAGGGCTGGGCAGATGTAGGTGTCTGAGCCCTGGGAAATGGTGACCCAGCAGCATTGTGCCTATAGCCAGTACCGGGGCAAGGAGCTGGGGGGTGATGATGGTTAATTCCCCCCTGCTTCTCAGCTTCTCCATTCAGCCAGCTAGCATTCTCAGAGCAAAACTTCTGAAATAGTGAATTCATTTCCTAGGGCTTCCACAACAAATTATCACAAACCGGGTGGCTTAATACAACAGGAATTTACTCTCTCACAGTTCGGGTACCTAGCAGTCTGAAATCCAAGTGTTAGCAGGGCCGTTCTCCCGCTTAAGGCACCAGAAGAGAATTCTTCCTTGCCTTTTCCTGGTTTCTGGTGGCTCCTGGCTGTACTTGGCATTCCTTGGCTTACAGCTGAATCACCTCAATCTCTACCTCTGTCATCACATGGCCTTATTCCCTATATCTCTTTGTGTCTCTGTTTCCAAACTTCCCCCTCCTTTTTCTTATAAAGACATCAGTCATTATATTTAGGGTCCACCCTAATCCAGTATGACCTCATCTTAACTTGATTACATCTGCAAAGACCCTCTTTCCAAATAAGGTCACATTCACAGGTATGAGGGGCTAGGATTTGAACATATTTTGGGGGAAGAGACAATTCAACCTACTACAGCCAGGAACTTCCCTGTACCCATTTTCTATTACTGTGTAACACACCACTTCAAAACTTGGCTGCTTAAAACAACAGTTTATTTGTTCACAATTCTGTGAGTCAGCAATTAGGGCTGGGCTCAGCTGACAGATTCTTCTGCTAGTCTCACCTGGGGTCTTTAGTGTGGCTATGGTCTTTTGGTGGCTTGACTGGGGCTGGAAGGTCCAAGATGATCTTGGTTCTGATTCTTGGTTCTGGCTGTAATCAGTCAGTTTAGTGAGCCTCAACTGGGTTGGCACTTGTGTACTTCATGTGGTCATTCATGTTCCATTAGGCTAGCCCAGGCATGTTCATGTGCAGCTCAGCAGATGCTAACAGGACAAGAGCAAAAGCTATAAGGCTTCTTGAGGACTAGGCTGCTGCATACTAGTGGTCAAGCAAGTCATAGGCAAGCTCAAATTCAAGAGGTCAGGAAATAGACTCAACCTCTTCATGGAAGAAGCAGCTGTGCATTCTGATGAGCAGCAAAGGGGCATGCACATAGGAATGGGAGGAGCTACTGAAGCCATCCTTGCAAACAATCTACAGTAGACCTCAAGTTCTGGGAGGATAAGATATACAGATCTAGACATTGACCTTAAGAAGCAAGTCTAGCAGCTGACCACAATGCACTGGAGAAAGTGCCCTGTGTTCAAGTAAAGGTATACAAGAAAGCAGTGAACTCCCTGGTGTGTGTGGCGGAGAGAGTAGGAAGTGAAAACTGAGCTGCCCACTTTCCCTCTAACTCCCAGGTCAAAGGCCCTCTCCTCTGTGTCTGGCTCTGCATAATGACCCCCATGTCCTGGGCCCTTATGGTTCCAGTCACAAGCCAAGATAATCACTGTGGAGCATCACAGTCTAACCCTAAAGCAAGGATGGCATGATCTCAAATGCTATGTTCTCACATACGGTGCTGACTGAGGCAAGAGAAGATTTTCCAACAAGAGAGTTGGTACAGAAATGGGCATGGAGATAACCCTTGGCAGAGTTCCTTTTCTCCCTTACAGGTGAACACTTACCCTTTTCTCCAGCAACTGCTCAGGAGAGGTCTAGCTGCCCACACTTATGTGGGAGGAAAACCTCTAAGCATACACATCTAATATGCCTTCTGGAGGTGAAATCCTGGCTGCATTTATTCACTGTGTGACTTTGAGCCTCTTTCCTTATCTGTGAGATGTGGGCTCATAGAGCTTTTGTGAGAACCGATGAGAATGATTTGCAAACATTCCAGAAGTTGTAGCATCATCTGTAAGGACATGTACAGCTCTTGGCTCACTCATTTATTCATTTGATGACTCATGTGGGGTTTAACTGTTTTGTCTGCCCAGAGCAGCATCCTCCTTTTCCTAGGACCCACTCTTCACTCTTTTCCAACCATGAGTTTTGAATGGGAACTGCCATCTTCTTAGATACCCTCCTCATAGTGGTTGGTCCAAGGGTGGGCAGCTGGCTCAAGTAGGGTCAATTAGCATCTTCCCTGAGATTTGTCAATGTGAGAATGTAAACACTGTGGATTTGGAACCAGAAAGCTCCAGGGACATTGGTGGCCCGGTCCTTTGCTGTGGTGAGGAATCAGAGCAGGGGCAGAAGATGCAAGTGAGTTCTGGTGCTGTCGGTCCTCAGTTCAAGCTGTCTCACAGGCCCACCTCTACCCTTCCCTTCCTGTAGTTATGAGGCCTTTCTCAAGGAAAATTCCTTGTGCCTAAGCTTGTAACCAAAGGAATCTTGAGTAAGACAGTTGATTTGTTCAATGTTTTCTGAGCAATTCCATGTGCCAAGCCCTGTAGATACAGCAGAGAAGCCATGGATCCTTTCCTCTGAAAGGGAAAAAGAATTGCAGGGTGTTGGGGGCTGCCACAGTCAAAGCACAGAGCGGGCACACTCCGCTTTGCTTAGAGGAGTCTACAAAGGCCTCATAGGAGGAGGTGCCTACCCCAAGCCTTAGGTCTGTGGGTGAGTCTCCCTGGTTGAGGGTGGGATGTGGGAGGGGTCATGGGGGACATTTTAGACAAAGCCTTAACAGCTTGTATAAAAGCACAGGATGTGGATTGACATAGCCCTCCTGGGAAGCAGAAACGACTTCTGGGGCTGGGGCTCAGGTGGAGAAGGAGTCAAGGTTAGATCAGAAGGGCCTTGTGGACCAGGCTTGAGAGCATGATGGTAGTGGGCATTTACTGAGAAGCTGGGTGCATCCAGGTTATCATTCCTATAGGAGGGGGTGCACCAGGTGAGGCTCAGGCACTGGTAGGACTGCTGACAGCATGCTAGGGTGGTTACCTAGTTTCTACCTACAACCTTCACCCTGCACCTTGGGACACTCACCTAGTGGTACCTAGCAGGTGAGAATGGAGCTCAGCCTCCTCCAGCATCCTCATGTCTGGGCTCTGTCATCAGGACCATGGGGCAGGTCAGCCCCTCTGCACATTCTAGCTGCCCTGCTCAGCAGGAGGCATGGGCCAGCAGGTCCATGGTAGGCTGGCTTTGCTGTAGGTACCCTGCCCTCTGCTACCACCAGAGCCTGGAGCAGGCTGCCCCAGCAACAAACATACCTACTCACAATTTAAAAAGCAGCAGCAACAACATGTGAGCCCTTTGTTTCAGACGGGAGGGAGGCAGAGAATTTAGAGGGGGAGGACTTCCACGGGGGCTCCCTCAGCTGCCTAGGACCAGAGGGCTGGCCTCCTTCTAGGGGTCAGAGCCCTTCTTTCCTCAAGCCATCTGTCACAGGCATCATGCTGGGAGCTGAGTACCCAAGGCAGAAAGGCCCTCAGTCCAGGGGCAGCCAAGAGGTCAGCCTACATGTAGCCCATGATGGGGACACAAGAGCAGGTGGTCAGCTCAAGGTACGTGTACCCAAACCTGTGGTCCAAGATCAATGAGCACCACTGAGGCTATCAGGAGACGGCGTGAGCAGGTAAAGGGCTGAGCTCAAATAGCCAGGGAATCTGCAAAGGCTTAAATACATCTTCCAAATGCTCTGCCATACAGAACCCTGTTTGCCCACAGCACCTTGCTCTGCCTCCTAGAGTAATGGGTAACATGCCATTTAAATTATTTGCCCACCGGGCTGTGAGAGCCCTGAGGTCAGGGCCTGGCTTGCCCACACTGCTGCCCCAACCCCAGCCCCAGCCCGGGCCTCGTGCCAGGCAGAGCTGGGAATGGGAACTCTTAGACAATAAACAACCGCTTGAGGAGCTTTGACCAGGACCTTAGGAAGAGGTGGCAGTGGGTGCTGGGGCCAGGACAGCCCCAGAGACCAGAGGACAGGATCTCAGAAAAGGGCCACAGGACATGCAGCAAGCTCAGGTCAGGAGAGCTTGATCTGAGACAAGCTCAGGGAGAGGGGAGGGACAAGTAAAACCAGACTGCCATGCCAGGAGTGTCTCAGCAGAGGAGGCCAAGAGCAGGGAGAGCAGAGATGCAGGGAGGTAATGGCTCTGGTGTGGGAGGAACACACAGGTGAGGGGACCCAGGACAGAGAATAGGGATCCAGGGGCCTGGGCCCCATAGAGGAGCCCTAATGTGCATGAGTCGAAAGCTCTCAGCACTGGCCTGGACATCTCCGTAATGCCCACACGATCCAGGCCCCGCACCCAGGCTCAGTAAACCCCCAGGAGAGGGTTTCCCAGGACCCATACTCAGAAAGGCTGGGTGAGCTGGTTATTGGCAGAGCAGGGTGCACCCTGCAATCAGACTGGTGAGCATGCAGAAGCCTGCAGGCTGAGAAGGGAATTCTGAGCAGAGGCTGTTATACTGTGGCATCCTCAGTGACTTATCAAAAGTGTTGTATCTGGGCCCACTCCGTGCACTGGGTTGGCAGTGGCGAAGCAGGAGCTCTGGGGCTGTAGGCAGGGAGGGGCTTCCAGCCTGGTTGGGGGCCAGAGTCACTCCCCTCCTGGAACAGCAAGTGGAGGGTGAACAGGACTTAGCTGGGTGCCAAGGTGGCCTTTGAGTCCCATGGCCAAGCACTCAAGTGCTCGGAACAGAGGGAAATAGAAAGTGATTCACCAGGTGGAGAGGAATGAGAAGTAAGGCTGGAGGGGGCTCGAGACCATCCCAAAGGGCCAAGGAGGCTGAAGCCGGAGTTGAATGCTGTCCTGATTGCCTACAGGGCACCAGGGAAGAGTTGGGAGCATGGAGTGGCAAGGACAGGTTAGCATATTTGGCATATTTGGAAGAGCTGTGGACTCACCCTGTCTGCCCCGCCACGCTCCACTCCAAGGCCACAGTGCTGTGCACCATGGTATTTCTTTGGCAGCTGCGGCCTCAAGCTCCCAACAGCGACCTGCAGGAGGGCTGGAGGTGACAGCGAGGGGCAGAAGCAGGCCAGTTGCTCATGGGCAGCTCCACCCCGAGGGCACATACTGCAGCAGACCCAGACTCCAGGGCATGGGAGAAAGCATGACCACCCTGGCATCACCCAGAAGGGGTCCTCTTTAGGAGCCCCTTGGCATCTCACAGCACTGGGCCCAGCCTGCGAGCCTCTCCCTCCCTTCCTGGCCCTCCCAGCTCTGGCTTCCCGTTGGGCTGGTCTGGCCAAGCTAGAAGGCCTCAGGGCCACATTTTGGGCCCTGCCCTCACCTGTACCTGTGTCAGTGCTGCTGCGCCCCTCCCACCTCGGGCTTCAGGAGGGAGCCACCCTGGGCCCTGGCTCCTCACCAGCTACTCGGGGCTGCCCCATCACCATCGCCTGCCAGGCAGTCTGGACTGGACTGTTCTTCTGAGCTCTGTCCTCTCCCATTCCTGTCATTGCCCAGCTCAGCATCTGCCAGGGTTGCCCAGGTTCCCAGGACCCGCCTCAGCTGAGGGCCACACTGCCACACCTCTGCGCAGCTCCACCTGTGCACAGGGCGGGGGGTGGGAGGATCCCCTTGCACAGGCACCCTGCCATCCCTCACTCGCTTCTTCCCTGTGACCAGGCCCAGCCACAGTCTACAGCTCTTCCGCTGTGCTCCTGCCATCTGGGACTTGGGGACAGGTGGTTCATGACGTTCAGCAGCGGGAGGATGATGCAATCCTCAGTTCCCCACAGGAGGAGGGGACACCAGGAACAGGTCCGGAGGGGCAAGAGGGAGCAGGGAATCACATGCCCAAGGATGGTTCCAGCATCTCCACCAATACTGCGTCGGGCACAGACGGTGCAGCAGCTCTGACTTGGAGCAGCTGGAGGCACTGGAGGCAGATGACAGAAACTGAAAACATGTGGAACAGGGATTTATGAAGTAGGAAGCAGAGATTCCGTGGGAACACAGAAACGCGTGATGTGGGGGGAACTAGAAAACCTCCCAGAGAGAGAGCACCTCAGCTCTTTCCAGCTGAGGCCTACGGTTGAGCCGGCTGTTAAAGCAGGGAGTGAGTGTGCAAGGAGGATAGGCCAGGGTGAGACGACGGAGAACAAGGTGCAGGGGGAACCGCAGAAATTCTGTGTGGCTGCAGAGTGGAGGGCCAGGTGGTACAAGGTGGGCCTGGAGAGAGGGCCGCCAGGATAGCGTGGACCCCAGGAAATGCCTGCTGCCTGGAAGGGGGCTTTTTGGTCAGATGTCCACGGGCTGGGTAGGGGATACGGCTCCTGCCAGGGCTCCTGGGCATGCAACCCAGAATAATGCCCTCCAAACTGCTCACTGCCACTGCTGTCCCACGAGCCCTAGACCATAACCACATGGTTAGAACCACAGGAGTGGCCTATGCGAGCTAGTCTCTGCTCCTGGGACCACTAGCCAGACCTGTGCTTCACTCTCACTGACCACATAAGGAACTTATTTTGCAAATAGGTGTCTGAGGTTCAGAGCAGCCAGGGAACTTGACTGAAGTCGGGCGGTACATCAGGCACTGAAGAGGTTCAAGCCAGTCCAATACCAAAGCTCTGGGTAATGTTATAGGTGGCACATGCATCACACATGTACACAATAGATTCCCTGGTTACATAAACTTGGGAAGTGCTGGGTTTGATCAACCCAAACAGGTACTTTCCTGCAGAACTCTTCAGAGCCTTTTATGAGCTAGTGGATGAGAGGCATATATAGCATGCAGACGTGCACTTGGCCATGGACTCCTTTCGTCCCTGATAGAGTTACTGTCTTCAAGGAGCCCACTCTGGGGCCTGTTGAACTGGACTGTGGGGTCAGAGACAGGATTTTGGAAACCTCTGTGCTTTACGTTGTTTGTATGTTGACTTTAGCACTGTCCTTTTCTGCTTTTCCCTTGCATTTGGGAGGGCCGGTTTTCATTGGAGGTTTTGCCGAATTTGCGTGAAAGAGAATGGGGAAGCCAAGCTCCTCTGACCTCCAGCCTGCACAGGAGATTTCTCCATTTCATGCACGTTGCCTGAGGCCTGGATCACCTGTGTTGATTTGTCTGTGGTTCAAGAAGGGACACTCCCAGACAAAAGAGCCATTCCACCATTCTGGGTCACCAAGGGCACCCACGTGTTAGGGGAAGGCTTCCAGGAAGTGGTAGCATTTTGTCGTGAAGAATAGGTGGGAGAAGCACAGAGGGCAAGGGCAGAGGCACAAAGGAAGGAGCCACAGTGACGGGAAGTGTGAGGCCACGGTGGCCAGGGCTTGGGAGAAGCCAGGAAAGGAAACTGGTAGTGGCGGTGGAGGCCTTGTAGGTGACAGGGGATTTGGACTTAGCTCTGGGAGCATCAGAACCACTGAAGGTGCTTGAGACAGGGACGACTTGATCAAATCCACAAGCAATTCCAGCCTGGATTCCTTCCCAGCAGAAGAGATTCCTGGCATTCCTTCCTCCTTGTGGGCTCCTGTCTCACTCCTGCTGCAGAGTGGCAGCTCTGACCCAGCCCAGGCCACCTCCTGCCTCAACCTCCCTCCCTACAGCCTCCTTGGCCTGCCATCTCTGTCACCTCTGCACCCCTGGGGGCCTCTGTAGATACTTTCACACTGCCCTAGCTGAGAACCCTGCACGGGGCTATTTCCACTGTTCTTGTCCTCACTGCAGACTCTTCAGCTGAGCCATCTGCATCCGCCATCTTTCTGCTCACCAGGGACTGCCCTAGTGCCTTTAAAGAAAGGTGGTGGCTCTGGGGCACCAAGCAATGGCTGGAGCCTCAGGAAAATGCTGGCAGGTGTTCCCCCTACTCCAGAGAACACAGGATGGCACTCTCTCCTTGGCGCAGTCTGCTCCCCATCCCAGCTTTCCCTGGGCCCACGCCTGGTCTCTGGAAAAGGGGCTCACCAACCGGGCCAAAGAGTGGTCCTTGGGAGCCCTCTGACCGGGATGCTGGACACTCAGTTTCATTCCCAATAGGCAGATGCCAAAAGCCGCCTGGGGAGAGAGGTGGAGACAGAAGAAAGGGGCCTGACTGAAGGCATCAAACTGCAATGACCTGCTGCTGCCCCACCCCTTCCTTGGGACAGAGGAGGATCCAGATGGCCGGGCTAAGGCCGCTGCCCCCTCTGCCTTCTGGGCAGGGCTGGGACAGGACTGGCTGCCTCCGGGGCTCTGACTGACACATTCTGTCTGTGATGGGCTAGTTTGATGCGGTGGTCCTTTGGCCACGGAGAGGTGGCTTTTCCCATCTCTGCTGGGATTCGGGGGTGAGGTTACTGTGGGCAGCCTGTGATGGCCTCAAGAACTTGCTCTCCAAGGTCACGAGGCTCTCTTTCTACTCAAGCACCACCCCCTCCTGACATGCCGGAACACTCTCTCCTTGCAATTCTCTCGCCCTTGGTTTCCGTGAAGGGTCAGAAGGCTTGGAACCTTGTGGATCTGCTGTCTAATTCCCTGCTGGCATGTTAGGTATTTTTACAATTGTTCTGAAATCCCATTATCTCAGCCTTCTGAACAGGCTCAGTGTCTCGTGCTGACTGAATACGTGACTGGCCACCAACCGTCCCCTGCTGGCCTCACTCTCAGGGATGTCAGAGAGCCTGGGCTGCGGCCCCACGAAACCCACTTCTCTGGCTCCAACACAAGTCCCTCTCCTGAGGCTGGGGCTGTGGGAAAAGCACAGTGATATCAAAATAGAAAGAACGGTTTTGGCCACACAGGATACTCGTAAACACTGACTGATGTTTCAAAGAAATGCAAAAGTAAAATTATAGAGTGGATGAGCTGGGAGACGCTCAGAGACACATTTTACTCATTCTCTCCAGCCAGCGCTTCCGACAGGTGTAATTTTACATTTACCTGTATTATTATTTGCTTAATTCATTCAACAAATATTTATGAGCACCCACTCTAGGCCAGTATTACCCTAGTGTTTAGGCTGCCTCGTGGGAGTGGTGGGAGGCAGAGGAACATAGACAATAGAGTTATAAATCAGAAAAGGACAGAAAATGTGGAAGGTGATAAGGGCTGGGGAAAACCAAAGCATAAGATCAGGTAAAGCGTTGCTGGGTGAGGGGGCAGATTGTAGCCACAACAGAGTGAGCAGAGGGGCCTCTGGGGTGAGCATTCCAGAAGGAGCAGCCAGAACCCAGGCCTGCCAGGGGATCTGGCCGGAGCCAGCAAGGGGAGTGCCGTCCTGTGAGAGCCCCAGGGGAGCAGGGTCAGTCGGCAGCTCCGTGCCCAGCACAGGGCATGGCACCTGGCGAGGGCTCAGAAATTCCAATGGAGCGAATGAACGGATGAACGAACCCAAGAGGGGGACTATGCCCACACCTTCCCGGAGGGAGAGGACTGTAGGCACAAGGGACAAACAGATTTCCAATCTGATCATCATATCTAGACCAGAGATTCACGTCCATATCAGCTGGGGAGCTTTTCAAAGTCCTCATCCCCAGACGCCTTCTCCGAAGTCTTAATTCTCAGGTCGGAGCAGGGGAGGGTCCTGGCTAGGCCCGCATGGGTACGTGACTCTCAGACATGGCCACTCCGCTCCCCAGTGAGAAACATCACTCAGGACGTTCTCAGACGCTGCCAAGTGCTCGGCACCTGGCATCATATCCAGCCCCAGGGCACACATTTAATGAATGGACAAATGTTTGTTGACTGAATTCATGGGTGTATAAAGGCATGGACAGAGCTAGAGGATTGCTCCTTTTCATTTTAAACACAGATGTTTGGAATTGTATAAATAAATAGCATTCCAGAGAATAAGAAGCCTCAAGCTGTCGTTATCCTTGTTCCTCCACCTCCGACCCCCCCAAAACGTGCTCTTACCTCTTACCTGGGTCTTTTCTGCTTTATTGCCTTCCACCTGATCTGCCCTAACAAAGGGGGAGCATGGGGATTTCGGGGGTTCTGAAAACAGAACTTTTGTAACCCCGTGTGCTCCTACGGAGCTCTGAGCCAGCAGGGCCTCTGCTCAGAGGACAGGGCTCCTCAGGAGAGAGGCTGTGCCAGACAGCCCGATGCGCCCAGAGAAAAAGGGGGCGAGCCTGGTGGGTGGAGGCCTGGGGCAGTAAGAGAGTCTGCCGCTGCCGGTTCACTTCCCTTTCCACGCAGGAGGGGCCCCCCACATTCCAGGGACAGGGACCACATGCTGCCTGCAAGAAACGCTGGGGCTAAGAGGACAGTCCTGTCTGCCCTTCCCTTCTCACCTTGCCCCTGCTCAGCCCAGCTGCCCCACTGGGGAGCCTGCCAGGGGCCCCAACCCAGGGCATCTGGGTCTCACAGACTCCTGGCCTCTTGCTTCCAGGTGCTGGCTGCCAGAGATTTTTGCATGTAAATAAAGAGCCCCTTATTATCCTGACATACTTGGAATAAGAATGGCCATTTTTTTCTCTTTCCAGATTCAATAAAGGCCAGAAATTCCACAAGGCATCTGACTCAACTCTATTTTCTCCTTCCTCTTGCTTTTGCACCCCTACTGCTGTGACCTTGAAAGGGCAGCCCCAGGAGCTGGGGCTCTGCAGCCATGCCTGAAGCTACGGCTGCGAGTTTGGCAGCCAGGAGGCCCCTGGTACACCCCACCGCAGGGTCAGCTCAGTACTCAGGAGAGTAGGTCGTGGATAGTCAATGGCCTAGCACAAAGCCAGGCAGCCAGGGTTCGAATCCTGGCTCCTCCATTTCTCAACTGTGTGGCAAATGAGTTACCCTCTCCGAGCCTCGGTTTGCTCATGTCTAAAACAGGTGTGCCAAACGCTTCTTTCTCTTAGGGTGGCTGTGAGGACGAATGCATACTACACAGAGAGCACTTCATGAACAACAGCTATAATTATTGTATTTCCATCACTACTCAGCACTTGTCACATACCCACTACTGTACAAGGTTCCAGGATACTTAACTAAATAAGACGTGCTCCAAGCCTCAAAGAGACCATCTCAGCAAGGACACAGACAAGAAAACAGGAGGCTGTGGGTTATGAGTGACTAAATATGTGATGCAGTTAAATGTTGATTCAAGGCAGAGGGGAAGGTGAGATTCACCCTCTATAAAGGGATCAAGACAGGTTTACAGAGGAAAGTGACCCCTGAAAAGGTTTCGAAGATTGAGTAGGAGTTCTTCAGTCCGACAACAGGGAAATGACATCACAGGTAGAGGAGATAGCACATTCCAAAACTCAGAGGCCAGCCAGCAAGCTGGCTTTGGAAGTCTAGGGTGTAGGAATCTAAAATGGGAAGAACGGAAGGATAACAGGAAAGCTGGCAAGATGAGCAGAGTCCATCCTGGAAGGCTTTTGGGGCCTTGCCAGGGAAAGATCTAGACTTTTCCATAAGATAACTGTCCTGCAGTAAAGGGTGAAACTGTCCTGGTTCCCTTTCAGGCAGACTTCTCTGGCTGTAGTGGGAGGGGGACAGGCACACTCTGGAAGAGACCAAGGCTGGATAGGAGAGAGAAGATGGATGCAGAGGAGAGGGCAGTGGCCCCACAAATCAGTCATTCCCCTGCCTCCTTCCTGATATTTGACATATCTGGGAGCACACCATTTCTCTTTATGCTAGCTATTTTTTTTTTTTTTTTTTTTGAGACAGAGTCTCGCTTTGTTGCCCGGGCTAGAGTGAGTGCCGTGGCGTCAGCCTAGCTCACAGCAACCTCAGACTCCTGGGCTCAAGCGATCCTCCTGCCTCAGCCTTCTGAGTAGCTGGGACTACAGGCATGTGCCACCATGCCCGGCTAATTTTTTATATATATATATATTTTTTAGTTGTCCAGATCATTTCTTTCTATTTTTTAGTAGAGATGGGATTTTGCTCTTGCTCAGGCTGGTCTCGAATTCCTGACCTCGAGCTATCCACCCGCTTCCGCCTCCCAGAGTGCTAGGATTACAGGCGTGAGCCACCGCGCCTGGCCATGCTAGCTCATTTTTTAACCATTTTATGTTGCTTCTGTTGTACCATTCCAGCTACTGCTTCATTTTTTCTTAATACATCTGAAAATGCTACACTCTTAAAATGAAAAGCACATATCCACTTGCCACTTGTCACCTCCTTGCCCACCAGTGGCACTTGACTCAGGCTCAGGGAACCATCAATCCTGCTAGTGAAAAGAGTACCTGATTTTGGAGAAGAACTGGGAAGATACTGATCAAAGGATACAATATTTCAGTTAGGAGGAATGAGTTCAAACGATCTATTGCACAACATTGTGACTATAGTAAGAAGGTACTGTATACTTGAAAATTGCTAAAAGAGTAGATTTTAAGTGTTCTCACCGCAAAAATGATAAGCATGTGAGATAATGCCTGTGATAATTAGCTCTTCTTAGCAATTCCACAATGTATACATATTTCCAGACATCACATTGTTCACCATAAATATATACAATTTTTATTTGTCAATAATAAATTTTTTTTTAAAAAAATAGGCCGGAGCCCAGGCCACAGAGAAGGGTCTGCTCAGTGTGTGGGGTCAGCCAGGCTGGCACCCAACCCCCTGCTTCAGCCTTCAAGGCCCTTCTGATTTTGCGTGGGCTGGACGTGCACAGTGCTGTTGCTGCTCTGAAGAGGGGACCCGCCAGCCTCGCCCTGCCGAGCAGACCCAGACTCATCCACGGCTCTGCCTGGGGCCCAGCCAGGCACAGCACCTCCCCCTGAGCCGAGGAGATTTAAGCAGACCCAAGGATGACTCAGCTGTGGAACACTTTCTGGGGTAACTGGATTGTTCCTTATTAATGAAAAATATGTAGGGGGAGGAGGGAAAGAGGAGGAAGAAAGGAAGATGAGAAGGGAAGAAAGGCACCATCTGATTCATCTTCATAAGAATCTTGTAAAGCAGGAATTACTGTGCCCATTTTACAGGTGAAGAATCAATCTCATGAAGCGACCTGTCAAGACCATTTCTAGTAAGAAATAGAACTAAGCTACTAGCCCAGATCTGTTTGATTTTAAAGCTGCTGCTTTCTTTTAAAAGAATAAGGTCCCAAACAGCACAGCAACTATTATTTTTTTAATCCTCTTCCAGTCTTCTCTTGTTCAAGGGCCAAAAAATAGTGTATCTTTGTTTTGTTCACTTAGTATTATATCATTAACATTTGTAATGTTGCTAAATAGTCTTTTTAATAATCACTTTTTCATGACTCACTTAGCCATCACTGAACATTCGGGTAGCTTCAACGTCTCTGGATTATAAATCCTCCCCACCTTCTCTTCCCTCACCAGGCTCCCCTGACATGAGTCAGGGCCCCCACCTGCCTGATGTCTGGAAGCTTATGTGTGTCACTGGGACCTGACCCTGCCCGGCCACAGCACAGCAAGTCATTCCAGAGTCCCTCGGAAGACTAGAGCTACTCAGAAAGTTAAGTCCTCTGCCTCCCTCTCTCCCTCCCTCTGCCAGGCCTGGCATGGACAGCCGCCCCCCACTCCCCCTACACACTCAGGCCACAAAATTGGAGGTGGTGTGGACTGGGGACTCCCAAGCCTGGTTGAGGGGTCCTTGTATGTCCAGACATCTCAGGAGCCAAAGGGCACCCAAATGTCCCCAGGGGTTGGTCAGGAATGATTCCAACACTGCAGTGGGAGTCAGATCCCTGCAAAGGGACCAGGGCACCGCTTGTTCCCCATTCTCTTGAAAGTCTCTTCCAGAGAGTTCTCTGTTTTGTGCCCCCTCAGGGGACATGGCCACATCCGAAACTGGCTCCCCAAGAGTTCCAAGCTGGCCTCTGGAAACAGAAGCACCCCTGGCAGGCAAGCAGACAGGCACAACTGCCTAAGGTGAATGGCCGAAGAGCACATTTTCAGGATGCTTCTGTGTTTTATCTGTTTGCAAAGCAGATATTTGGGGAGGCTGGGCTCAGAATTGCTTCATGGCTGCCAGTCCCATGGGAAATGGTTCGCATTCTTAGCATAGTTGGAGGGCTGTGAAGCAACAGAGATGACTGCTCTGGGGCCTCTGCTGACTGAGGAAGATGAGCCACCACCTCGGCATCTTTTGTCCTTGGACGGGTTCCGGTGTGGGACATGCTGGGTGTTCTTTCCAAGAAGGCAGAGTGGTGGGAAATCTCTAGAGGGGCCATTTGGAGAGAGTCATCGCATTACTTATGTAAGCCCAGGACTGAGAGTGCCTTCAAAGGTCACGTTATCCATGCCCCTGCCTAGAGAAGCATACCCAGCGCCCCAGAAAGGGGCTTCAAAGATGCTCGTTGAGCATCAGTGACAGCTGCTTTCTCTGGCCAGTGGGATTTCAATTTCTTCTGGGCACATTGCTGTTTCCATTTTTTGTTTTGCAATTTTTTTTCTTTTAATAATGAACACGTATCATGTTAAAACAAAATCAATAAAATTATTTTTGAATAAATAAATAAAAAGGCCTCAGAGCCAGGGCATTTTATCTCCTGCCTTGATAGTAAACCCCAGGGTATAGCACTCTTTCTTGTCAGAAAATCATCAACCCTCTGTCCTCTGTCCTGCAGCCAATTCGATGACTGTGCACTGCTGCAAAGGAGGTAGAGCAGTGGTCCCCGTGAGGGTGGGGTCAGACCTGTGGCTGGTGCACATTTGGCCAGGGGACACACTGGATGGTGGCCAAGAGCCACACCTACAATATTCCCTGAAATGAGGAACAGCATTCCTGAGACCACGCAGTGGAGACAGCTTCAAAAGGCAAATTGGACTTTACTCAGGCCCTGCTCAATGCCAGGAAATGCAGGGAGAGAAAATTGCCTTCCGGTGCCACCTCTGTGGCCGGCACACAGGTCCCCTGCCCAGCTGGTGCGTGTAGATGTGCCCTCAGAAGCTTGGCCTGAGGCCCTCTGGTAACGGCCACAGCTGGGCCACAGGGGCCTTATCCTCTGCGTCCTCAGAGCTTCGGGAAAGCAGCAAACAGGCGCTGAGGCAGAAGGAAAACCGAGCTGTGGCTTGGGAGACCACCTGTGACTGCCCGAACACGAAGCAGGCAGAGGAATCCTCCTGGGACGCCAAGGCCAGGTGTGTGAGTGGGATTTAGGAGACGCCAGGAGCCTCCCTGGGGGTGGTCTCGGACCAGGAGGAGGGAACGAGAGGCCTGCCTCAGAAGTGCCCGAGCCTGACAGCTGCGTGAGCTGCAGGGCTGACAGACAAGGGCTCTCTCGCCGCTGATCATCCTGCAAGGCTGTTAACATCCCAGTGCCCGCGCCACCCCCCAGACCAAGCCAGCTGAGCTCTTTGGAGGTGGGACCCAGGTACCTGCATTTTTATTTTATTTTTTTATTTTTTTTTTGAGACAGAGTCTCACTGTGTTGCCCGGGCTAGACTGCCGTGGCGTCATCCTAGCTCACAGCAACCTCAAACTCCTGGGCTCAAGCGATCTTCCTGCCTCAGCCTCCCGAGTAGCTGGGACTACAGGCATGCGCCACCATGCCAGCTAATTTTTTCTATATATTTTTAGTTGTCCAATTAATTTCTTTCTAATTTTAGTAGAGACAGGGTCTCGCTCTTGCTCAGGCTGGTCTCGAACTCCTGAGCTCAAACAATCCGCCCGCCTTGGCCTCCCAGAGAGCTAGGATTACAGGCGTGACCCACCGCACCCGGCCTAGTACCTGCATTTTTAAAACTTCCCAGGTAATTAAAATATTCAGGCAGTCTTAAGAACCAGTACTTTAAAGAGATATCTGTTTGTTCATCAAAGTAAGTAGGGCTCGTCCAGAATGAATCATTGAGACACCTCTCGTCTTCTTCTCTTCCCTCCTCCCTTCCTAGTCTCTCCAAATCCCTGTCATTCTTCAGCACCCATCTCAACTCCCACCTCCCCAGGGAAGACCTCTCTGGCTGCCCCAGCTGCAGTGAGTGCCTTCCCCCAAAGGCCCCTGTCACCCAGGACCTGTGCCACTTATCATGCACAGCCATCAGTCGGCGGGGGTTGTCTGACAAATTGGCCCCTGGTCCCATGGGGGCAGGTAGTATTGTAACCTGCTGACCCACCACCACTCACTGCCCACATCATATGCTCAAGTAAGTGGTTTCCGGCTGGCTTACATGCTGGTGCATTTCAACATTTCAAGCAATCCTGGTAAGAGAGTTAAAAGAATGCCTGATACAAATTAGTGGTTTTGTTGTTGATCAGTGATTGTGGTCATAGAGATACGTATGGTAGAAAAGGCTACAGGAAGAATGGCAAGAAGTGCCACTTAGGCTGTCTTCCAGAAATGTATATGTAACCCATATAACCCAACCCTCATGTGGTCCAGTCTCTGCACTGAACATCTTCAAAGAGGTGGCACTTCCACAGGGTGGTGGGTGACGAGGGGTGTTTTCAAATTAAAATCACTTCAAATATTTACTGCAGTCTCTCAGGGAAACTTGAAGATGGCAAACCAAACACATATAATGCATTTATGTCTACTCTCCTTCTCTCCCCACCCAAAAAGCACATTCAAGGAGCTGATCCATCAGCTGGGCTTTGAGAGGTGGAGAGAAACAGGAGGGCTGTCCTAGAGGCCAGCAGTGATGGGGCAGAGGGACACAAGCCTCCCTGGTTCTCAGCATGGCAGGTGGTCCTGTGAGTGTGGAGTACAGGGAGGACAGGCTGGGCTGGTTAAAAAGAGACTGAAAAGGGGAACCAGTGTATGAAGGGCCTGGAGTCACAGGCCAAGGGGGTGGATTCCAGGTTCTACCACCCAAAGCCTGCAGCTGAGAACTGCTGTGGTCGGATCACTCCGGCAACATGCAGAAGGCAGGAGACCAGTCAGGACACCACAGCAGGGCCTGGGGGAGAGGGCCAGGCACAGAGAGGCTGGAGATGAGGGTTGGCCTCCGTCGAGCCCATCAGGGGCTGCCAAAGAAGATGCTTCTGAGCCCCACGCCCTGTGCGCTATATTCCCAGGCCTGGGGCTGGCGCTGAAGGTGCTCCCACACACCTTACTCGAGACACGCTTCCAGAGGTCCCGGGCCTGCCAGCCAGGCGCCCCAGTGCCAGCTGGCCACTGCACACTGCTCCTGCAGTCTCTGAGCTGAGATCAGACTCCCCCCAGGTGCTGGGACGGCCACCCTCAGCTGCCTTCACACAGGCCAACATTTTCACTTTATGTGAAAGCCAAAGGACATCTATAGTCACCGTATAGAAAACAAACAAATGAATCTTTAGACTAAGACAGTATGAAATATATTTCAGTGATTTTAAAAAAGTTTTTTTTTTTGTTGTTGTCAATTTTTACCAAAAGAATTTAGGAGTCTGGGCAGCCCGGGTCTTCCAGGAAGCTGATACTGAGACGGAGGTAAGAATGCAGGATGACCTCTGGCAGGGGAGGGTGACTCCTGTGGATGAAAAAGGACAGAAGCAGGATTGGAATCTTCAGACCCGCAGATCTGACAGGCTCTGCCAGTCGTGAAACTCAAACAAAGATCACCCATTGGCGGGCTCTCACGTTGGATGGCAGTGTGGAAACGGCTGGCCCTTGTACCACCGTCTTGCTCAGTCGCTGGCCAGGGCCTCTTCAAGAAGAGCATGCACGTGGGCTGAAAGCTGAGTGAAGCCTGTGGGAGCCAACAGCTGTGAGTAGGCTGCCAGCTGAGCACAGCCTTGAGGCCGGGCGGTCCTTTCTTGGAGCAACGCATCTTCACATCTGCCTGGAGTCCCTCCTCCTCCCAGCCTGCAGTCCAAGTGGGCCACATCTGTTGTGTTTGAACCCTGCATGCCTGTCTCCGTAAGGGCCCTCTTCACTCTCTCCATCACCTTCCCTCCCTCCCACCTCACTAGACAGAGGCACCTCTCTCCAGAGCCGTGTTCTGCCCGGTCCCTTCACTTCCCAACAATGAAGCCTTTATCCTTTGTCTCCTTGTAATACTCTACCTAGAATCCGCCACAAGCAAACTCGAAAGATAAATGACCGGCTGGGCAAAGATCTGCACCTCTTGAGTCACCAAGGACTAACCTTCCAAAGACGTAAAAAGCTCAATACAAGTCGCAGACATAACCAAACGGAAAAATGAGCAAAAGATGTGAATGGACAGTTTATAGCAAAGAAAGCACAAATTATCCTTAGATGAAAAGACACTCAACCTGACTCACAGTAAAAGAAATTCAAGCTAAAGCTACACCAAGATACCATCTTCGCCTATCAGATTAGCAAAGATCAAGAAGTTTGATTCAGCACAGTGTTGGCGGGGAAACAAGCATGCTCACAGACTACTCATGAGAATGTGAATTGGTAAAGCCATGTGGAGGCCAGTTTGGCAATGTCTCTCTAAGTTACAAATTCCCACGACCTTCAAAAGGCAGTAGAATGTAATGGTTAAGAACACAGAACGGAGTCAGAACACCTTGGTTTGAATTCCAGCTCTGCAAGTCATTTAACTTCTCTGTGTCTCAATTTTTCTCATCTGCAAAATGGGATAATAATAGTACCTCCCTCAGGAGATTATTCCAAGGATTAAAATGCATTAATTATTGTAAAGCACTTACAACAGTTTCCAGCTTTCAGTAAATATCATGCAAATGTTAACTATCATTATTATTAATTGTCCCTGCAATTTCACTGTTAGGAATTTATCCTACAGATATGCTTGCACATGTGCTAAATGAGTATGTAATGTTATGCGTTGCAGCACTGATGCAATTGAGGAGAAGATTAGAGATAATCCAAATGTCCATTAACAGGCTAAATTAATTACAGTGCACGTACATAATGCAATACTATGTGGATACCAAAAGAAATAATAAAGAAGCTCTTTAGTACTGATCCAGTGTGTGCATAGAATGCTGCCACTCTGTTTTTAAATAAACAGAGTAGTATGAACATAAGTCTACATTCCTTAATCCACAATTATGAAATTCAAAAATCTTTGAAAAATAAAAGTTTACAAAAAAATAAATGGCACAACACATGTGGTAGCAAAACCTCGACTGAACTTAAGGCTGATTATGGCTTTATTTATCCTGTTTGGTACAGAAATATTTCATGTTTTATCACAGACTCTGCTGGGTGTGTGGTGTAATACACGCGATACCTTTTGACACTCCTTGAATTCCCAATTGCAAAATACACCTGCCCCCAAGGGTTCCAGATAAGGGATTGTAGACTTACAGGATTATTTATCTTTTTTTTTTTTTTTGCATTAAAATATCTCTTGAAGTATACACAAAAAATAGCACCAGTTGCCTCTAATAAACCGTGCATTTGGATTGGGAGGGAGAATTTTCACTGTATTTCAATCTGAAAATTTAAGAAGTATATGGAAATTTTACTTACTCAAAAAATAAATAAATAGTGTTTAAGACCTCCTCCGCTGCTGGGCCATCCTGAAGTCTGACCCGCCTTCTCGCTGGCACTGGCTGGGGTAGGCTGCCTGGGAACTTGAACCCAGGAAGCAGATTCAAGGGTGGGGGCGGGTGGGCCAGGAGCCTCATGTCTGACTCACTGTACTGCCCTGGGCATGGCAGTGAGGCCTCCTCCCTAGAAATGTGGAGATAATGAGAGTGACTCAGTGGCAAGCCCTCCAATGGGCCAAAAGGCAGGAAGGCAGGTTCCCTCATCAGCCTCCTCCTGTACACCTTCCCGTGGAGGGTCAAGGGCCGTCCCTCCAGACTCCTCTTCAAGGAGCCTCATCTCCCCAGCAGAGACCCACTGGAAGGGTGTCAGATCCCAGAACTGAAGGACAAGAGTTAAGCGCCCATCAGGTACTCAGTGCAATAAATGGGCAAGACCCATAGCAAGACAAGTGACAGTGAGATTCCAGAGCACACAGCAGAAAGGAGAGCTTCTAAAGGCTTCCAGCAGGAAGGAAACATCATGCACAGAGAAACAGGAATCAGACTGGGGACGGTGGCAGGTCTGAACAGTGGAGGGAGGCAAACTCAGGAATTCATTTTTTAAAAGTGTTAAAATTGAGATGCTTCTTCAAATGTCATATAGGCAATTGAATATAGAAACCTGGAATTTTAGGGGTTTTAATGCAATTTTTTATGTAATAACCTGGTGTGTACCCTTCCATACTTTTCTCTATGCCTATATGTACAAATGCATACAAACATACATATGCACATGAAAAAATATACATATGTATACTTATGTGATATATGTATACACATATCCACATGCATACAAAACATACGTATTCATATATATGATACAAAATATGTATACATGTATGTATATCCACATGTATACATAAACATACACACACGTGCATATCCTTATGTGTGAATATGTTATAGCTTGAGAATGCACCTCTCATTTTTCACTTACAGGAGTTTTTCCCAATGACTCTCTTGCAAGTATAATCCCATCTTGGTCACTGCTCCTTCGAGAACCCAAACTAACAAAACATTCATATACACACATTGGTTTTTAAATCATTGTTTTAGCTAAATATTGTATACACTTTTCTTTATCTTGTTTTTCTTATTCATAAATATTAATGAAAATTCATCACTGGTTTATCTCTATTTCATTCTTTTAGTGGCTGCATAATATTCCTAAATATGGATACACCATAATTTATTCAGCCATTCACCTACGAACAGACATTCACTTGGATTCCAATCTTTGGATGCTATTAACAGTACTGCAATAATTATTATCTTGTATAGATATTTGAGAACAGATGATCTCAAATCTCTGAATTGGTGGTCAAAATATACTTACATACATATAATTTATATAAGTTATAATGTATAAAATTATTAATTTTATATAATGATTTAATTGATTTTTTAAAGGCAAGAAAAATGCACGTTCCCATTAACATTGCCCATGAATGCCCTTTTCTCTGTGGATCCACCAGCAATAGATATTATCAATCTTATTTTTTTCAAGTTAACCTAACCATTTCACTAATAGTGATTTTTCATATTTTTTGGCTCCTTGAAACTGCTTTTCCATATATTGCCAATATTTCTATTGAATCACTTATCTTTTTCTTGTCAATTTGTAAATGTTCTTTGCACCCTTTGTCCTCTGATTCATAAATATGGTTTGCAAATCTGTTTATCTTTATACCATCTTTTGCCACAAAATGTTTAAAATTCTAATCTAGTCAAATATGTTTATCTTTTCTTTCATAGCCTCTGGGTTTCTGGTATTTTTTAAGGCTTTCGCCTACTCCAAGTCTTCATGGTGCAAGAAGGCTGCTAGAGCTCTATCCATCATACCTATATTACAGGAAACAGGATAGAGAAAGAAAGAGGAAGGGCACTCCACCTCCCTTTGAAGGCATCTTTCCAGAAATTCTTACGTGGTAATTCCACTTACATGCCATTGGTCATAATTTAGTTACATACTAGCTATAGTTAGCTGAAATATTGTCACCACCATCTTTGAGAAATGCAATCTACCACATCCACACTTAGAACCAAGAACACTCTTGCTTCTCAACATTCAGTAGACAAGGTGAGACTACACACTGCTAAGTGAACTGAAGCCTGAGAACCCACCTCTTAGGAGAGAAAGGGATTCTCTTCTGGCCCCTGACGCATCATGCTTAAGACAGCAGGCCTACTAAGTCACAGAGAGGCTACTCGGGAGGATCTCAGCTCAGACGCTTGCGTGGGCAAAATCCCAGAATGGCCGCAGGCTCCAGAGTGGCACTGCTGCCTCAAGCTTCTCTCCCCTCAGTGTCTTCCCCAGGGCATGGGCAAGAGTTTGTGGCTGGCTGGGGAATAGCTAAGCCTGCTGGCATGCAGGACTGATGGCTTCTGAACAGTGGGAAATACCACTAGGCATTTCCAGGCAGATGGGGGCTTTAGGGAATTACTTATGATTCATGCCAGCCTGCAGGGTGTGTCTGTGCCAGAGAGAAAAACACAACATTGGAAATACTTTCTAACCAGAATCACTCCCTCCCTCCCTCGGTCACTCGCAAGCCCACTCGTCATTTGCTGAGGGCCCAGACAGGGGACCAGGAACATCCACTCAGGTTTTCTTCCTACAGTTCTGCCCTTAGTTGAGAAAAGTGCCAATGGAAGAGATAAGCCAATGGAGAGCAGCTGGGCTGTGAAGGGAGAGATCTAGAAAGTTCTGCTTAAGCTGGGGCGCAAGAGAGACACAGCCTGCCGTGCTAAGGGGCACTGTGGCGCCTGAGGACGGGCCTGCATTCAAAGGCTGGTTCCCCCACGTCCACGTGGCATCTTCTCTGTGTCCCTCAGCCTCACTGAGTCCCCGCTTTCTCATCCACAAGGTGGGAGGGTAATGTCAACCCTGAGAAGGGCTTGAAGTGGGGAGGCCTCCAGCCTCTGTAGGTCTGAAAGTCCATGATCAGCTAGGCCCTACAGATCAGGTGCCCTGCTACATTTCTCTTGGTTTTTAAAAATATCTTTAAGAAAATCATACAAATGTTACATGTTCACTGTTAAAATAGCCAGGAAGCACAGATAAACAATAAATAGGTGATACAATAACAATTAATTCCAGAGAATTAATTGTAATTCCAGGGCTGTTAACATCTGGACATAGGCTCTTACAAAGTTTCCAGCACCTAAATATATTTTTAATAGGACCTTATTTTATGTGTGAGTCTGTAATCTCCTTTTCTTTCACTCAACAATATACCATGAGTTTCTTTCTATGTCAGTAAGCAAACTTTAGAGCATAATCTAACGCTTGCTTGACAATTTGTTAATGCTATATTCAATTCTGCACATAGGATCAGTGTGACTGAGTTTTCTTTTCCTTCAGGTCCCAATGGGGCCCAGCATAGAACTGTTGTTGATCCTGTCTTTGTTTAAAATGTTGATATTTGGTTCACCATGAATTCATTTTTACTTTTAAAAACGTCATGCTACAATCTCATTAGTCTTGGTTATGGGGTTTTGGGACACCCCTGCTTCACAGCTTCACCCTAGCTGTAGCCCTGTGCCATGTGGGTACTCCACACTTTATGCCACTGATTGTTGGGATCCTTAGGTCATTTCCAACTTTTCCAGTCTATTAATCTCTGCATTTCCAGAATCCGGCACAATGCCTGGCACCCAGTAGGCACTCAAATATTTGTTGGGTGAGTGAGTGAATTGGTGAAGGAAGGAAACACTACAATGGTCATTCTTGCGCTAAATCTTTGTAGACGTCCCATGCAGGGAGAAGGAATGGGTATCCGGAGAGGGGGAAGAGAGGCAGAAGCCACAGTGGACGGGGAACACACTGCCGTATGTCCAGAGCACAGAGTCCAGAGGCTGAGTCACGTGGGCGCGGGCGTGGGACAGCTCCTCTGGAGGGCCGGGGGTGCCTTCTTAGTTTATGCACTGCCAGGCCCACCTGAAACCCCCTTTGGAAGTCCCCAGTGGAGCCCTCACTACTGTGGCCTGGACCTGGCCCAGACAGCTGGAACCAAAACACTGCCACGTCCCAGCTGTGGGACCAGCACATACTCACACACCCAGCCCCGAGAGCCCCCCTCACGCAGGCTGACTCAGGAGCTCACTTGGAGACTGGGCCACAGGCCCGCTGGCCAGGCCGCTGCTCCTGGGGAGCCCGGCTGCTGTGCCCCCAGTGTAGAGCTGCCTCTCCACAGCAACGGCAACAGGGGATTTTCTCAACCCTAACTAACATGTGGAATTTTAAAATAACAAAGCCAGAATCCAAGAGAGGAAATTCTAAGAACATGAAATAAGTCAGAAGAGCAGAGGTGGGTGTTTATTTTCCATCCACTGCCTGGTCCTCTGCCTCCCTCCCCCGACCCCAAAGGCTGGGGGAGGGGCCCGGATTCAGATGTCAGCACCACAAAGCTAAAGGAAACCCATCTTCCTGTGTTTGCTAGGAACAATGCTGGAAAGGCCATTCCAAGGCCTGCACTTTTCCTCTGTACACAAGAATTTAGGTCCCAGTGCATTCCTGGGAGGGGGCCCTGACAAGGAACTTCTGGATATAAACATTCCTGTTCCATCACTCAGTGACATTTGGTACACACCGAGGTTCTGATCCCCTGTGGCCTTCTGTGCTCAGATCCATGTTGGGTGAGGATCTAACAGTGGGTTTGGAGCCCTGGCCCCACCTCACAGCCCATCAGCTGAAGGGTCTGGTCTCATAGGCCTCCTCAGTCACCACCTCCCAGCTCTGCTTCCTGTCCCTTCCCTCTGAGCGCTCATCACTCGCCTGGATGATTGCCCAAGTCCAGCCTTCCTGGCCCTGACCTTCCTTGCTTCATTCATCCTGTCCTCTGCCCACGGCCTCCTCCCACACAGCACCTCCGAGCGAGGCCCTTCCCCGCTCCAGAGAGTCCTTGCCTGCAGGGCCATGTGCCCGGGTGCATCCCAGGACCTTTATGATGGTCCCTACCACACCAGTCTCATCACCCGCCCGCTACCACCCCTAAACCAGGGAGGGACAAAAAAGAGGACATTCCATGACCAGACCCACATGGTCCTTCGGTGTCAAGGCACCTTCCCAAGCATGAAGGGCTGAACAGCTGCCTTTTCAAAGACAGAAACTGCTACCTTGAAGGGGAAGACAAGGAGTCGGTAAATTAGACAAGGTGCTGAAAGACAAGCCAATGTTTACTGAGCACCTTACTAGGTGCCAGTCACCATGCCACATATTTTATGGGCATTATCTCAGTCCCCACAGTACTCCCAAAGCAGCATGCTGAGCCCTGATACTCTACACTTCTCGCAGGTCTCCCACAGAGTGGGGGCTCCATAAACCTACCAACTTCATGGTCCACTGAGGTGGACACCCTGATTCTTGCTGTGACTCAGCTGGGCCTTTGGCAGCCATTGGGGGTGGGGGATTGGAGGTGAGGCAGCTGGAGGTCTGCTTGGGGTTCACTCAGACTACATACTTTTCCTCCACACACGAGGTTCCCTCTGTCTATAATACTCTTTTCCCCTCTTTTGGGTAATTCCTGTTGATCTTTCAGGTCACTTTGCAACTTCTCCCAGGAAGTCCTCCTGGATCTCCACCCCTCTGAGTTATTCCTCTGTGTTCCTCAACAGCCTTAGCTTCTCCTGCTCTGCCTGGGTGTTTCAGAGACTGTCTCTAGGATCAGAATGTCAGCACCTTGAGGACACGGAGGACTTCACTTCTGTGCCCCTAGAATTAAGCTCAGGGACTGGGACAGAGCAGAGGCTCGGTAAATATTTATTGAACGAATTAAGTGCTTACTCTAGGGTATTCTGTCACTCCCTAGCTGGTCAGAGGCACCTAGTCCCAAACTGGGTTGTCTGCTTTTCCCTCCTGTCTGCCCAGGTCTTGCCATTCACGACGTGCCCCCAAAGATGGGCAAATTTTGGGATCTGAACCCTGCGCCCCTTGGCGCTGGTGACGGAAAGGGGCAGACCTTAGCTCCACTTCCAGCTGTGGGCCCCGCTTTCTCAGTGCCTGCGTAGACCACTTTCCCTGCTTTTCCGAACCGCCACCGGTCTCACAGCACCCCGCCCCGGCCTAGGGGCGAGGCCCCGCTGGGCTGACACCCTCGGGAGCTGTCCTCCACCCAGACCCGGACGCGCTGTGGGCTCGGTGGGGTGGCACAGAGAGGCCCCCTCCGGAGCCCTGCCCGGCGTTCTCCGACGGGAGGGGAGCGAACTTGTGCGTCCAGGCCGCGCAGCGAACACTCTGTTCACATTCCTGCGCCGGCCGGAATGCGGGCTGGGACGAGCCAAAGGCTGCATTCCGCAGCGCGCGGCCCCGCCCCGCCCCGCCCCGCCCGCCGGGACGCGCGGCCCAGCCCTCGCGGGCGCCCCCTGGCGGCGTCCCGCCCGGCCTCCCCAGCGGTCCGCGCCCGCACGCGCCCGCCCTTTGGATCGGGGATCCCCGCCTTCCTCTCCCCAAGCTTCCATCTCTGCAACCCTGCTCCTCTGTCGTTTTTACTTTTGTTGTCTGCTCCCAACCAAATCAGGTCAAAAAACCTTCAACGGCTCCTCAGAGGCTTAATGACAAACTCCAACTCCAAAGCAGCCTCCTCTCCTGCTTCCCATCGGGCACCCAGGGAGCCGCCTGGACCTTCTCTAAGGCTCCTGTCCCTCCGCGGAATGTCCCACCTTGCGTGTCACCTCCTCCCCACAGGGCCTTCAGGCCCAGAGACCTAGACGAATGAGCCACAGGCTTCGCCAAGGCCAGGTCACCCAGTGCCCGCAGAGTGACTTCTCCTGCGGCTTCATGGAGGGCCTGGGGGAAGGAAATGCAGGTCCCACGTCCCTTGGCTGGGTTGAAAACTGTGAGAAAATGGGCCAGAGTAGGTCCGTAGTGTGTACACGGCCCCGCCAAACAAAGCACCGTTGCCCCACAGTGAGGACCGCTGCTATTGGTGAGAGTTGAGGTCCCAGAAAACCAAAAGCCACTGGGCCCTGGGTTTCTGCCGTGGTAGAGAAACCGCTGGCATCACCTCACCAACACACACACACACACACACACACACACACACAGACACACGCACACACCTGCACCAACATCAAAACACCAGCTAAAGGAGTGAAAAATGACCTGTACCTAACACCAGGCGCAGGCATTGCCGTTCCAGTCACTGCCATCCCGCAGGGATTGGAAGGAGGGGAGTGTGTAATGCTTACTGACCCCCTGCATGGGGGCCTTGCCCAGCTTCCTGGTCAGCATGAATGTTGGACAGTGTGGGCAAAGCATGGGCTTTCACCCATTTCCCAGCTGGTTGACACATCTTTCTTAGTGGGAAAGGAGCTACAGCCTAACTCTATTTGCATCAGGAAATTTGCATGTTTATCAGCCCACAGACCTGTTGCGCACTCACCCTGTGGATAAAGTGACACCTGGGAACTCAGTGATGAAGAAAGGCATGCCTGGAACTTGCATTGCTCACCACGGGGAGGGCTGTGGGTGTTGCCAGGGAAGGTGGGAAAGCGGGAGCCAAACTCTCATTGGCGGATGGCTGAGAGAAAGGGTGGGGAGTCAGGAGGGCTGCATGCGAGATCGCGCTTGATGGCCGGCTTACCTTGCTTGGTTGGTTTCTAAGCCTCTAAGAGCAGGAAAATAAAGTGACCCCTTCCTGCCTGGCAGGAGTGTTGCCTCCAGTGCGGGGAGGTAGGCCCAGAGTGACAAGGTGGCAAGTGGCCATGCAGCCCTGGTTTGAGGTTGCAGCCCTAAGCTCAGGGTTTGCCTGTTCCCCATGACACAGAAAACGGACATTCTAGACATTTCACGGTGCCCTGGCAGTTCATCAAATGACAGTGCCAAGGCCCTGTCTTAGTGGGGTGTGAGGGTGCTTTAGGTGATGCTAAGTCAGATACCAGAGAAGCCCCAAGGACTAGCCTATTCATTTTATAAACACTTACTGAACCCAGCCCCTACCCGCAGAGACTCACTGTCCCTGGGAGAGTCAGACACCTCGATTTCAATGCAGGGCGGTGAGTGACAAGACAGAGGCAGGCCCAGGATGCAGTGGCAGGACTGCGAGAGGTGCTGGACCAGCCCGGGGCAGAGCAGGGCAGGGTGGGCCTTCTGGAAGGGGCTGCTTTCCAGTGGAGTCCTGATGGAGATGGACTGGCCAGGGGAGGGGGGGGAGCAGGGGGCATCTGCAGGGGAGGGAACTCTTTCTTGTCTGTCCTCCAGACTCTTCTTTGGTATTCCAAGGCTGACATGCGATTGGGATGATTTTTTGCTAAAGAACCTCCTCGGCTTTCGCTGGCCATGTGGTTAGATTGGCTAGCCTTTACACCTCACATTCTGAGGTCACTTTCTGAAGATGAGTGGGATCATAAATTTCCGTGGGCCCACGTAGGGATCTGGTGTCAGGGATGAATTCGCTCCAGAAATTCAGCCCCTTCTCCTTGGAGTTAGTTCAGCCAGGGCCCTCCTCACTGACGTGTGGTATGTCATCTCACTCCCCACGCCCCTGTGTGTCCAGCGTGTGCCGCAGAACTGGGCAGGGAGGGCTGGGCTCGCAGGGAGGACCGGCCCCCGTCTCCCCATGACCTTTCCTGTGCACCTAAGTGAACAGCTGACTTCCTTCGGGCCTCACTTCATCCTTGTGTTTAAAATGAATAGAAGGCTACTGGGCCCTACTTATCCCATGTCAAAAGTAGTGAATTTAAATAATAAACTCTTTGAAAAACTAGAGTTTTCAAAAGTACCATTATATAGAATAATGTTTCTCAAACGTCAGGGTGCTTCAGAATCACCAATTTGTGGAGTGTAGGGAGAAGAGCTTGTTTAAAATGCTTTTTCCTGGGCCGGCTCATAGATTCTGAGTCAGGAGGTCTTAAGTGGGGCCCAGGACTCTGCCTATTTAAAATTTATCCTAAGGAATCCTGATGCAGTTGGACTTTGGGCCATACTTTGACAAGAACTGATATGGACAGCCTTACATTTGTTCTCATTAAGTCCACTTAGAGTGGACTATCCCTCTGTCAAGATTCAGACAAATCTCATAAGATTTGTTATCTTCAGTCCCTGAAAAAAAGCACATAGGGAATGGGGTCTAGAGAGAGACCCTGCCATTGTGCAGGATGGGAAAATGCACAGTAGACCAAGGGCAGGACCTCAGGGGCCCCCTGAAGTAGACACACTCCAGTGAGCACTCCCAAGCGCCACACAGCAGAAGGCTACCGCCGGCTTCCCCCTCCTCCTCCCTCTCCTCCTCCTCCTTTGGGTTACAAGAATTCCACACTCATGAAGCAGACCAAAAACAAACAAAAGCCCCCTAACTTTAAATGCTTCAGCTGGAATCGCTGGAATCGGAAACAAAGTCCCCAAGGGTCATAGTTCCAATCGATGCCTAGCACGTGAGCAGTGTCAGCAGCAATCTTCGAAAAACCAACAGCTCAAGCCGTTGGCCCAAAACAAAGACTGCTGACCTGTCGGCAGCAGCGTACACCAGCGACCTTTTGATCTGCACCTCGGCCTCCAAGTGTGTTTCTGCTTGCCCCGGATACGCCGTGTACGTGTCCTCCTGTCACTAGCTATTACTGATACCAAGGCACAGCGATTTCTTGACACTACAGCAAATCTCGTCTTAAATAATAATGAGTATAATTTCAAATTGTTTTGACAGGTTTGAACTTGGGAAACTGTTGTCTTGTCAAATCTGTTTAGACTGTCATTTTTGTGTCATACTGCAGCCAAGTTCATACAAGGGGTGGAGGTGACAACTCAGGTGTCTTCCTCTCTGGTTCCCACGTGCAGTACCCACTGATCGCATTACCTTCAAGCCTTGTATGAAGGAATCACAGGAATCCTTAAAAGTTAGGTTGTCCATTCCTTGAGGATTACTTTGGTTAAATTAAGTAATGTACTCTATAAATCCAGCCCAGCAGGAATGGATAAACTGTGCTAAATCCTGTTCCTGTTAGGGTGTCCCCACTCTTCTCTTAGTTCACCACACTTGCTTTTCTGACTCAGGACTATTTGACATACACCCCAGTGAGGAAGCCAGTATCAATCTGAATATAAAACAGTAGTGAAGCCACATTCTTCTTTTTATTTTTTTTTAGAGACAGAGTCTTGCTGTGTTGTCCAGGCTAGCCTCAAACTCCTGGGCTCAAGTGATTCTCCTGCCTCAGCCCCCCAACTAGCTGGGACTACGGGCCTGCACCACCACATCTGGGCTCTTATTTTTAGATTAACACTATAAATACATAAATAAAAGTTTTAGTATTTCTTTCTTGCACCTCCAACAGATCACCTTATGTACCCCAATTTTGATGTCACTGACCTGACCAGGACTCTCCCATCCCAGGGCCCATATTTCTGAAATCCAACCTTCTTCTCTCAGGAAGGGGATGCAGCAGTTAGCCACTTCCCTGAAAATCAGGCAGGCAGGCAGGCCCCTCAACGTGAAGAATTTCTGACAGAGCAGAAGAATCTCATATTTCAGTTCAGACTTTTACCCCTGGCATCTACAACTGCCACCCCCACCCCCATGCTCCCATGTGGAGTTGGGGAGTTGGGGGTGGGTCTGAAGACTGTGCTGGGACAAGGTGGGGTGGACCCAATTGAATCTGAATTTGTGGGGCTCCCTCAGGCTCACAAGGCCATGCTCAGACTGCCTTCCTGAGGTCTGTGGGGACAGTGGCTGGGTTCCTGGCCCAAGCACAGAGAAAGAGCGGCCTCTGGTGGCTCTGACGCACAGCGCCTTGGAGCACCAGCTCCCTCCTGCTTTTCTATTCACTGAACCCTCCCTTTGGTGGTGAAACGTGATGGCATGATTATTTGTGTGGATTTGCGCAGGAAAGACCCAGCTTCCTATCTGGGCTCATCTGTGTGATCCCAGGCAAATTAACTTCTCTGAGTCTCCGTGTCTTCAGCATTAAAATAGAATAACCAGACCTACTTCTTAGGGTTGTTGCTAGAAGCGCACGAGTGAATGAATGAAAAGCAGTAAACTGTGCCTAGCATGAGGGAAGAACTTGCACTGTGGTGGTGGTCATGATGCTTGGAGTTGATGCCTGTAGACATTTGAAAGCACCTGGGTACAGCCTTGGAAGGAGAGTGGGAGACGGTGAGAGGAACACTCACGTTCCTGTGCTAACACACAGATGAGAACATGTCCTGGACACATGTGGTAAGTGCAAGCCTCTGGGGTATGCAGGCATGTGTGCGTGTGCACAGGCACCGGCACAGCAGACATGCAGGAGACGATCGGGGCACAGACATCCCAGAGGGGAGGAGTAATGACCACAGGGGAATTATTGCCACCTATTTCCCCAAGCACACCGCAGGGCTGCATTATGAGAAAGGATAGGAGTTTATTAATTCATACAACAATTACTTACTGATCACCTACTATGTGTTAGGCAAGGTTAACAAAACTGAACAAACACTAATACAAGACTTTCGAATAGAGGTAAATGATAAACAACAGACCCAATGGGGGTGGAGGGCTAGTCTAGACTGGTGGTCTGGGGACTGATAATTGTATTCCCTGAAGCCACCAGGACAGAATAACTGAAAGCACACAAAGCCAGGGCCAGGCAGTGTAAGGACTCCTCTGATTAGGTGGCTGTCAGAGGCGCCTCACCATCCAGTTCTGTGGAATGTGCTTGGGCTCGCACTGTCCAGGTGAAGCTAGGACAAGGCATGAGGTGAGCGCTCTGTGATCACCCCTGCCCATTACTGGGATTTCATCCAACTAAAATGTGGTTCTGTTAAAAGCTCGTAGCCCTGAGTGGTCCCCCAGCTTTCTCCTCACCACCTGCAGAAGAGGATATGGGCCCTGCCTGAGTGTGGTGAAGGAGAAGGAGGAGGGACTAGTGGCCCGGAAGAGGTACGCAGGATCTGCCAACTACTGGTGGGGCCCTGAGGGGCCCCTTGGTCCTTCTACAATCCAGAATAATTTACACTCTTGCCCTTAGGAACTGAAAAGTCAAAATGCATGGACCATTTGTTGCTGCATTCCCCACCCACTCCTAAATTACAAGCCTCCAGCTTAGGGGTAGTCATCCTTACAGCCTTGAAAGAGTCTCTAAGTTCACAGAGCTTATTATTTATATAACTCAGTGAACACCTACCATTGCTGGGCAGGGTTAACAAAATCAGGGGTCGGGAAGGATGGGTGCTGAGGTCAGAGGAGGGCTCCTGCCCAGGTTGAGGCTTCCCCCTTGTCATGATCTCCCTCTCCCCTTGGACTCCTTCCCTCCCACTCATCTCACCCCATTTGTCCATCTAGAGCTGTGGTCCCCGACCGCGGGCCACATTTCATATTGGTCCGTGGCCTGTTAGGAACAGGGCGCACAGCAGGAGGTAAGTGGCGGACAAACAAGCGAAGCTTCATCTCTATTTGCAGCCGCTCACCATCGCTCCCATCGCCATCTGAGCTCCGCCGCCTGTCAGATCAGCCAGGGCATTAGATTCTCACAGGAGTGTAACCCAGTAAACTGCGCATGCGAGGGATCTAGGCTGCGCGCTCCTTATGGGAATCCAGTGCCTGATGATCTGAGGTGGGGCTGAGGCAGTGATGGGGAGCGGCGGCAAATACAGATTATCATTAGCAGAGAGGTTTGACTGCACAACAAATGTAATGCACCTGAATCATCCCCAAAGCATTCCCTCCCCACCCCAGTCTGTGGAAACATTGTCTTCCGTGAAACAAGTCCCTGGTGCCCAAAAGGTTGGGGACTGCTGGGCTAGAGGAATGGAGGGCCTGCCTTTGGCCCACTTCTGCCTGCCAAGCACAAACCATCAGTACTCTCTCTTGTCCCCAGCACTGCCATTCAAGATAAAAGCAAAATTGTTTCTGCTTCTATGTTTCTTCTTCTTGCTGGTTTGAAAAACAACATTTCTACAATATTACAACTTCCCTGGAAAGGTCCAGTATAGCTGTTCAGCTTGGGAGTGGGTTGGAGTGGGAGAGGGGCTGGGACCCATCCACCGTGGAAAACATTATTTCTCTACAGAGGTTCTGAGGTTAAACAACTGACTCCTAAAGTTCCAGCTCCCTGGATCACCGTGGATCTGTTTTCCCCTTTCCAGGTCAGGGGCCTGGAAACATCCCATCCTTGTCTTGCTTCTCTTCTCTCCCTCACACCTGCTCTGTCTTTCTTGCCTCTGTCCTTGCACTTCAGGAAGGAGAGAAACAGGACAGGTGTGGCGGCTCACACCTGTAATCCTAGCACTCTGGGAGACTGAGGTGGGAGGGAGGATCACTTGAGGTTGGGAGTTTGAGACCAGCCTGAACAAGAGCGAGAGCTTGTCTCTACAGAAAAATAGAAAAATTAGCCGGGTGTGCGGGTGTGCTCCTATAGTCCCAACTACTCGGGAGGCTGGGGCAGGAGAATCGATTGAGCCTGGGAGTTTGAGGCTGCAGTGAGCTATGATGACACTATTGCACTCTAGCCTGGATGACAGAGGAAGACCCCACATCAAAAAAAAGGGAAAGAAAGAAACAAAGGAAAGAAAGGAAAGGAAGGAAGGAAGGAAAAGAGAGAGAGAAGAAAAGAAAGAAAGAACCAACAGAAGGGAAATATGGGATAAAAATAAAATAACACAATGACAAATCTAGATTTCTGGGTCCAGGAAAGAGGCAGAGGAGATGGGGAAGAGACAATTGAGGAAGAAAAGAAAGACATAGGTCTTCAGAAAAAGGATCCATTGAGGGCAAGAGTATGAACAAAGAAGTCAGGAAAAAGAAATGCTGATGGCCAATAAACATAGGGGAAAATACTAAGACACAAACAGCTAAAGAAATGCACATTAGAAGCCAGGTGTGGTGATGCCGACCTGTAATCCTAAACTGACTCCTAAACAGCTACTCAAGAGGCTGAGGCAGGAAGATCCCTTGAGCCCAGGAGTTCAGGGCTATAGTGAGCTATGACTGTGCCTATCAATAGCCACTACACTCCAGCCTGGGCAACATAGCAAGATCCCATCTCTAAATAAAGGAAAGAAAGAAAAAAAGAAAAAGAAATGCAAAGTAAAACACCAATTTTTCACCTATCCAGATTGGAACAATTTTAAATGCTTGATAACAACCAGTATTAATAAGCAGGTGGGGAACTGAATGGACACTGTTATTGGGAATGAGACGGTGTAAACTTTTTGCCGGGCAAATTGGAAAAAAAAAATCAAAATTTAAAATGCCTTTACTCTTTATTCCAGCACTGTCACTGGAGTTTATGCAAGTTTATCCCTTGCATAAACTCATTAAAGTATGTCACTGTAACTATAATCATTCAGAGATGTTTCCTGCAGCATTGTTTGTGGGGGCATAAAACTTGAAATGATCTAAATGTCCATCCATGAGGCACAGGTTAGACCCATTTCGGTACATCCACAGTGTGGAACGAGGGAAAGCTAACTGTGTGCTGGTCTCTAGTGTTCTCCAAGAACTGGCAAGCATGTGTGATGTGTACTTTTTTTTTTTTTTTTGAGACAGAGTCACATTCTGTTGCCCATGCTAGAGTGCCGTGGCGTCAGCCTAGCTCACAGCAACCTCAAACTCCTGGGCTCAAGCAATCCTCCTGCCTCAGCCTCCCGAGTAGCTGGGACTACAGGCATGTGCCACCATGCCCAGCTAATTTTTTCTATTTTTTGTTGTCCAG